>JBBPBR010001436.1:0-159936 GCA_037974775.1 Cicer pinnatifidum | reverse complement strand
CCTAATTGGCCAAGATGATGCCTAGGGAGGACGAAAGAGACCTAAATATAATTCAATGACACAAACAAAGTTATTGGATGCACAAGATTGGTTAAAAACCCTAATTGGACAAGAATAAGCCTAGGGAGGACGAAAATGACCTAATTGATCATCCAATGACACAAACACACCTATTGGATGCAAAAGATTGGTTAAAAACCCTAATTGGACAAGATGATGCCTAGGGAGGACGAAAATGACCTAAATATTAATTCAATGACACAAACAAACTTATTGGATGCACAACTCAACTTATTGATCATCCAATGACACAAACACACCTATTGGATGCAAAAGTTTGGTTAAAAACCCTAATTGGACAAGAATATGCCTAGGGAGGACGAAAATGACCTAAATATTAATTCAATGACACAAACAAAGTTATTGGATGCACAAGATTGGTTAAAAACCCTAATTGGACAAGAATAAGCCTAGGGAGGACGAAAATGACCTAATTGATCATCCAATGACACAAACACACCTATTGGATGCAAAAGATTGGTTAAAAACCCTAATTGGACAAGATGATGCCTAGAGAGGACGAAAATGACCTAAATATGAATTCAATGACACAAACAAACTTATTGGATGCACAAGATTGGTTAAAAACCCTAATTGGACAAGAATATGCCTAGCGAGGACGAAAATGACCTAAATATTAATTCAATGACACAAACAAAGTTATTGGATGCACAAGATTGGTTAAAAACCCTAATTGGACAAGAATAAGCCTAGGGAGGACGAAAATGACCTAATTGATCATCCAATGACACAAACACACCTATTGGATGCACAAGATTGGTTAAAAACCCTAATTGGACAAGAATAAGCCTAGAGAGGACCAAAATGACCTAATTGATCATCCAATGACACAAGCACACCTATTGGATACACAAGATTGGTTAAAAACCATAATTGGACAAGAATATGCCTAGGGAGGACGAAAATGACCTAAATGTTAATCCAATGACACAAATGAACTTATTGGATGCACAAGATTGGTTAAAAACCCTAATTGGACAAGAATAAGCCTAGGGAGGACGAAAATGACCTAATTGATCATCCAATGACACAAACACACCTATTGGATGCACAAGATTGGTTAAAAACCCTAATTGGACAAGAATAAGCCTAGGGAGGACGAAAATGACCTAATTGATCATCCAATGACACAAACACACCTATTAGATGCACAAGATTGGTTAAAAACCCTAATTAGACAAGAATATGCCTAGGGAGGAGGAAAATGACCTAAATATTAATTCAATTACACAAACAAAGTTATTGGATGCACAAGATTGGTTAAAAACCCTAATTGGACAAGAATAAGCCTAGGGAGGACGAAAATGACCTAATTGATCATCCAATGACACAAACACACCTATTGGATGTACAAGATTGGTTAAAAACCCTAATTGGACAAGAATATGCCTAGGGAGGACGAAAATGACCTATTTGATCATCCAATGACACAAACACACCTATTGGATGCACAAGATTGGTTAAAAACCCTAATTGGAGAACAATATGCCTAGGGAGGACGAAAATGACCTAAATATTAATTCAATGACACAAACAAAGTTATTGGATGCACAAGATTGGTTAAAAACCCTAATTGGACAAGAATAAGTCTAGGGAGGACGAAAATGACCTAAATGTTAATCCAATGACACAACTCAACATATTGGATGCACAAGATTGGTTAAAAACCCTAATTGGACAAGAATAAGCCTAGGGAGGACGAAAATGACCTAATTGATCATCCAATGACACAAACACACCTATTGGATGCACAAGATTGGTTAAAAACCCTAATTGGACAAGAATAAGCCTAGGGAGGGCGAAAATGACCTAATTGATCATCCAATGACACACACACCAATTGGATGCACAAGATTGGTTAAAAACCCTAATTGGACAAGAATATGCCTAGGGAGGACGAAAATGACCTAAATATTAATTCAATGACACAAACAAAGTTATTGGATGCACAAGATTGGTTAAAAACCCTAATTGGACAAGAATAAGCCTAGGGAGGACGAAAATGACCTAATTGATCATCCAATGACACAAACACACCTATTGGATGCACAAGATTGGTTAAAAACCCTAATTGGACAAGAATATGCCTAATGAGGACGAAAATGACCTAAATATTAATTCAACGACACAAACAAAGTTATTGGATGCACAAGATTGGTTAAAAACCCTAATTGGACAAGAATAAGCCTAGGGAGGACGAAAATGACCTAATTGATCATCCAATGACACAAACACACCTATTGGATGCACAAGATTGGTTAAAAACCCTAATTGGACAAGAATATGCCTAGGTTGGACGAAAATGACCTAAATGTTAATCCAATGACACAAATGAACTTATTGGATGCACAAGATTGGTTAAAAACCCTAATTGGACAAGAATAAGCCTAGGGAGGACAAAAATGACCTAAATGCTAATCCAATGACACAACTCAACTTATTGAATGCACAAGATTGGTTAAAAACCCTAATTGGACAAGAATATGCCTAGGGAGGACGAAAATGACCTAAATATTAATTCAATGACACAAACAAACTTATTGGATGCACAAGAATGGTTAAAAACCCTAATTGGACAAGAATAAGCCTAGGGAGGACGAAAATGACCTAATTGATAATCCAATGACACAAACACACCTATTGGATGCACAAGATTGGTTAAAAACCCTAATTGGACAAGAATAAGCCTAGGCAGGACGAAAATGACCTAATTGATCATCCAATGACACAAACACACCTATTGGATGCACAAGATTCATTAAAAACCCTAATTGGACAAGAATATGCCTAGGGAGGACGAAAATGACCTAATTGATCATCCAATGACACAAACACACCTATTGGATGCACAAGATTGGTTAAAAACCCTAATTGGACAAGAATATGCCTAGGGAGGACGAAAATGACCTAATTGATCATCCAATGACACAAACACACCTATTTGATGCACAAGATGGGTTAAAAACCCTAATTGGACAAGAATATGCCTAGGGAGGACGAAAATGACTTAAATGTTAATCCAATGACACAAATGAACTTATTAGATGTACAAGATTGGTTAAA
Organism: Cicer pinnatifidum; assembly: GCA_037974775.1. Taxonomy (NCBI): domain Eukaryota; kingdom Viridiplantae; phylum Streptophyta; class Magnoliopsida; order Fabales; family Fabaceae; genus Cicer; species Cicer pinnatifidum. The sequence goes on along the minus strand of JBBPBR010001436.1, from coordinate 156,792 downwards.
AACCCTAATTGGACAAGAATAAGCCTAGGGAGGACGAAAATGACCTAATTGATTATCCAATGACACAAACACACCTATTGGATGCACAAGATTGGTTAAAAACCCTAATTGGACAAGAATAAGCCTAGGAAGGACGAAAATGACCTAATTGATCATCCAATGACACAAACACACCTATTGGATGCACAGGATTGGTTAAAAACCCTAATTGGACAAGAATATGCCTAGGGAGGACGAAAATGACCTAAATATTAATTCAATGACACAAACAAAGTTATTGGATGCACAAGATTGGTTAAAAACCCTAATTGGACAAGAATAAGCCTAGGAAGGACGAAAATGACCTAATTGATCATCCAATGACACAAACACACCTATTGGATGCACAAGATTGGTTAAAAACCCTAATTGGACAAGAATATTCCTGGGGAGGACGAAAATGACCTAAATATTAATTCAATGACACAAACAAAGTTATTGGATGCACAAGATTGGTTAAAAACCCTAATTGGACAAGAATAAGCCTAGGGAGGACGAAAATGACCTAATTGATCATCCAATGACACAAACACACCTATTGGATGCACAAGATTGGTTAAAAACCCTAATTGGACAAGAATAAGCCTAGATAGGACGAAAATGACCTAATTGATCATCCAATGACACAAACACACCTATTGGATGCACAAGATTGATTAAAAACCCTAGTTGGACAAGAATAAGCCTAGGAAGGACGAAAATGACCTAATTGATCATCCAATGACACAAACACACCTATTGGATGCACAAGATTGGTTAAAAACCCTAATTGGACAAGAATATGCCTAGGGAGGACGAAAATGACATAAATGTTAATCCAATGACACAAATGAACTTATGGGATGCACAAGATTGGTTAAAAATCCTAATTGGACAAGAATAAGCCTAGGGAGGACGAACATGACCTAAATGCTAATCCAATGACACAACTCAACTTATTGTATGCACAAGATTGGTTAAAAACCCTAATTGGGCAAGAATAAGCCTAGGGAGGACGAAAATGACCTAATTGATCATCCAATGACACAAACACACCTATTGGATGCACAAGATTGGTTAAAAACCCTAATTGGACAAGAATAAGCCTAGGGAGGACGAAAATGACCTAATTGATCATCCAATGACACAAACACACCTATTGGATGCACAAGATTGGTTAAAAACTCTAATTTGACAAGAATAAGCCTAGGGAGGACGAAAATGACCTAATTGATCATCCAATGACACAAACACACCTATTGGATGCACAAGATTGGTTAAAAACCCTAATTGGACAAGAATAAGCCTAGGGAGGACGAAAATGACCTAATTGATCATCCAATGACACAAACACACCAATTGGATGCACAAGATTGGTTAAAAACCCTAGTTGGACAAGAACATGCCTAGGGAGGACGAAAATGACCAAAATATTAATTCAATGACACAAACAAAGTTATTGGATGCACAAGATTGGTTAAAAACCCTAATTGGACAAGAATAAGCCTAGGGAGGACGAAAATGACCTAATTGATCATCCAATGACACAAACACACCTATTGGATGCACAAGATTGGTTAAAAACCCTAATTGGACAAGAATAAGCCTAGGGAGGACGAAAATGACCTAATTGATCATCCAATAACTCAAACACACCTAATGGATGCACAAGATTGGTTAAAAACCCTAATTGGACAAGAATAAGCCTAGGGAGGACGAAAATGACCTAATTGATCACCCAATGACACAAACACACCTATTGGATGCCCAAGATAGGTTAAAAACCCTATTTGGACAAGAATATGCCTAGGGAGGACGAAAATGACCTAATTGATCATTCAATGACACAAACAAACTTAATTGATGCACAAGATTGGTTAAAAACCCGAATTGGACAAGAATATGTCTAGGGAGGTCGAAAATGACCTAAATAATAATTCAATGACACAAACAAAGTTATTGGTTGCACAAGATTGGTTGAAAACCCTAATTGGACAAGAATAAGCCTAGGGAGGACGAAAATGACCTAATTGTTCATCCAATGACACAAATGAACTTATTGGATGCACAAGATTGGTTAAATACTCTAATTGGACAAGAATAAGCCTAGGGAGGACGAAAATGACCTAATTGATCATCCAATGACACAAACACACCTATTGGATGCACAAGATTGGTTAAAAACCCTAATTGGACAAGAATATGCCTAGGGAGGACGAAAATGACCTAAATATTAATTCAATGAAACAAACAAACTTATTGGATGCACAAGATTGGTTAAAAACTCTAATTGGACAAGAATAAGCCTAGGGAGGACGAAAATGACCTAATTGATCATCCAATAACTCAAACACACCTATTGGATGCACAAGATTGGTTAAAAACCCTAATTGGACAAGAATATGCCTAGGGAGGACGAAAATGACCTAAATGTTAATCCAATGACACAAATGAACTTATTGGATGCACAAGATTGGTTAAAAACCCTAATTGGACAAGAATAAGCCTAGGGAGGACGAAAATGACCTAATTGATCATCCAATGACACAAACACACCTATTGGATGCACAAGATTGGTTAAAAACCCTAATTGGACAAGAATAAGCCTAGGGAGGACGAAAATGACCTAATTGATCATCCAATGACACAAACCCACCTATTGGATGCACAAGATTAGTTAAAAACCATAATTGGACAAGAATAAGCCTAGGGAGGACGAAAATAACCTAATTGATCATCCAATGCCACAAACACACCTATTGGATGCACAAGATTGGTTAAAAACCCTAATTGGACAAGAATAAGCCTAAGGAGGACGAAAATGACCTAATTGATCATCCAATGACACAAACACACCTATTGGATGCACAAGATTGGTTAAAAACCCTAATTGGACAAGAATAAGCCTAGGGAGGACGAAAATGACCTAATTGATCATCCAATGACACAAACACACCTATTGGATGCACAAGTATGGTTAAAAACCCTAATTGGACAAGAATATGCCTAGGGAGGACGAAAATGACCTAATTGATCATCCAATGACACAAACACACCTATTGGATGCACAAGATTGGTTAAAAACCCTAATTGGACAACAATAAGCCTAGGGAGGACGAAAATGACCTAATTGATCATCCAATGACACAAACACACCTATTGGATGCACAAGATTGGTTAAAAACCCTAATTGGACAAGAATAAGTCTAGGGAGGACGAAAATGACCTAAATGTTAATCCAATGACACAACTCAACTTATTGGATGCACAAGATTGGTTAAAAACCCTAATTGGACAAGAATAAGCCTAGGGAGGACGAAAATGACCTAATTGATCATCCAATGACACAAACACACCTATTGGATGCACAAGATTGGTTAAAAACCCTAATTGGACAAGAATAAGCCTAGGGAGGGCGAAAATGACCTAATTGATCATCCAATGGCACACACACCAATTGGATGCACAAGATTGGTTAAAAACCCTAATTGGACAAGAATATGCCTAGGGAGGACGAAAATGACCTAAATGCTAATCCAATGACACAACTCAACTTATTGAATGCACAAGATTGGTTAAAAACCCTAATTGGACAAGAATATGCCTAGGGAGGACGAAAATGACCTAAATATTAATTCAATGACACAAACAAACTTATTGGATGCACAAGAATGGTTAAAAACCCTAATTGGACATGAATATGACTAGGGAGGACGAAAATGACCTATTTGATCATCCAATGACACAAACACACCTATTGGATGCACAAGATTGGTTAAAAACCCTAATTGGACAAGAATATGCCTAGGGAGGACGAAAATGACCTAAATGTTAATCCAATAACACAAATGAACTTATTGGATGCACAAGATTGGTTAAAAACCCTAATTGGACAAGAATAAGCCTAGCGAGAACGAAAATGACCTAAATGTTAATCCAATGACACAACTCAACTTATTGGATGCACAAGATTGGTTAAAAACCCTAATTGGATAAGAATAAGCCTAGGGAGGACGAAAATAACCTAATTGATAATCCAATGACACAAACACACCTATTGGATGCACAAGATTGGTTAAAAACCCTAATTGGACAAGAATATGCCTAGGTTGGACGAAAATGACCTAAATGTTAATCCAATGACACAAATGAACTTATTGGATGCACAAGATTGGTTAAAAACCCTAATTGGACAAGAATAAGCCTAGGGAGGACAAAAATGACCTAAATGCTAATCCAATGACACAACTCAACTTATTGAATGCACAAGATTGGTTAAAAACCCTAATTGGACAAGAATATGCCTAGGGAGGACGAAAATGACCTAAATATTAATTCAATGACACAAACAAACTTATTGGATGCACAAGAATGGTTAAAAACCCTAATTGGACAAGAATAAGCCTATGGAGGACGAAAATGACCTAATTGATCATCCAATGACACAAACACACCTATTGGATGCACAAGATTGGTTAAAAACTCTATATGGACAAGAATATGCCTAGGGAGGACTTATATGACCTAAATGTTAATCCAATGACACAAATGAACTTATTGGATGCACAAGATTGGTTAAAAACCCTAATTGGACAAGAATAAACCTAGGGAGAACGAAAATGACCTAAATGTTAATCCAATGAGACAACTCAACTTATTGGATGCACAAGATTGGTTTAAAACCCTAATTGGACCAGAATAAGCCTAGGGAGGACGAAAATGACCTAATTGATCATCCAATGACACAAACACACCTATTGGATGCACAAGATTGGTTAAAAACCGTAGTTGGACAAGAACATGCCTAGGGAGGACAAAAATGACCTAATTGATCATCCAATGACACTAATGAACTTATTGGATGCACAAGATTGGTTAAAAACCCTAATTGGACCAGAATAAGCCTAGGGAGGACGAAAATGACCTAATTGATCATCCAATGACACAAACACACCTATTGGATGCACAAGATTGGTTAAAAACCCTAGTTGGACATGAACATGCCTAGGGAGGACAAAAATGACCTAATTGATCATCCAATGACAGTAATGAACTTATTGGATGCACAAGATTGGTTAAAAACCCTAATTGGACAAGAATAAGCCTAGGGAGGACGAAAATGACCTAATTGATCATCCAATGACACAAACACACCTATTGGATGCACAAGATTGGTTAAAAACCCTAACTGGACAAGAATATGCCTAGGGAGGACGAAAATGACCTAATTGATCATCCAATGACACAAACACACCTATTGGATGCACAAGATTGGTTAAAAACACTAATTGGACAAGAATAAGCCTAGAGAGGACGAAAATGACCTAATTGATCATCCAATGACACAAACACTTCTATTGGATGCACAAGATTGGTTGAAAACCCTAATTGGACAAGAATAAGCCTGGGGAGGAAGAAAATGACCTAATTTATTATCCAATGACAAAAACACACATATTGGATGCACAAGATTGGTTAAAAACCCTAATTGGACAAGAATAAGCCTATGGAGGACGAAAATGACCAAATTGATCATCCAATGACACAAACACACCTATTGGGTGCACAAGATTGATTAAAAACCCTAATTGGACAAGAATATGCCTAGGGAGGACGAAAATGACCTAAATATTAATTCAATGACACAAACAAAGTTATTGGATGCACAAGATTGGTTAAAAACCCTAATTGGACAAGAATAAGCCTAGGGAGGACGAAAATGACCTAATTGATCATCCAATGACACAAACACACCTATTGGATGCACAAGATTGGTTAAAAACCCTAATTGGACAACAATATGCCTAGGGAGGACGAATATGACCTAAATGTTAATCCAATAACACAAATGAACTTATTCGATGCACAAGATGGGTTAAAAACCCTAATTGGACAAGAATATGCCTAGGGAGAACGAAAATGACCTAAATGTTAATCCAATGACACAACTCAACTTATTGGATGCACAAGATTGGTTAAAAACCCTAATTGGACAAGAATAAGCCTAGGGAGGACGAAAATGACCTAATTGATCATCCAATGACACAAACACACCTATTGGATGCACAAGATTGGTTAAAAACCCTAATTGGACAAGAATATCCCTAGGGAGGACGAAAATGACCTAAATATTAAATAAATGACACAAACAAAGTTATTGGATGCACAAGATTGGTTAAAAACCCTAATTGGACAAGAATAAGCCTAGGGAGGACGAAAATGACCTAATTGATCATCCAATGACACAAACACACCTATTGGATGCACAAGATTGGTTAAAAACCCTAATTGGACAAGAATAAGCTTAGGGAGGACGAATATGACCTAAATGTTAATCCAATGACACAACTCAACTTATTGGATGCACAAGATTGGTTAAAAACCCTAATTGGACAAGAATAAGCCTAGGGAGGACGAAAATGACCTAATTGATCATCCAATGACACAAACACACCTATTGGATGCACAAGATTGGTTAAAAACCCTAATTGGACAAGAATAAGCCTAGGGAGGACGAAAATGACCTAATTGATCATCCAATGACACAAACACACCTATTGGATGCACAAGATGGGTTAACAACCCTAATTGCACAAGAATATGCCTAGGGAGGACGAAAATGACCGAATTGATCATCCAATGACACAAACACACCTATTGGATGCACAAGATTGGTTAAAAACCCTAATTGGACAAGAATAAGCCTAGGGAGGACGAAAATGACCTAATTGATCATCCAATGACACAAACACACCTATTGGATGCACAAGATTGGTTAAAAACCCTAATTGGACAAGAATATGCCTAGTGAGGACGAAAATGACCTATTTGATAATCCAATGACAAAACACACCTATTGGAAGTATAAGATTGGTTAAAAACCCTAATTGGACAAGAATATGCCTAGGGAGGACGAATATGACCTAAATGTTAATCCAATAACACAAATGAACTTATTGGATGCACAAGATTGGTTAAAAACCCTAATTGGACAAGAATAAGCCTAGGGAGAACGAAAATGACCTAAATGTTAATCCAATGACACAACTCAACTTATTGGATGCACAAGATTGTTTAAAAACCCTAATTGGATAAGAATAATCCTAGGGAGGACGAAAATAACCTAATTGATCATCCAATGACACAAACACAGCTATTGGATGCACAAGATTGGTTAAAAACCCTAATTGGACAACAATATGCCTAGGGAGGACGAAAATGACCTAAATGTTAATCCAATGACACAAATGAACTTATTGGATGTACCAGATTGGTTAAAAACCCTAATTGGACTAGAATAAGCCTCGGGAGGACGAAAATGACCTAAATGCTTATCCAATGACACAACTCAACTTATTGGATGCACAAGATTGGTTAAAAACCCTAATTGGGCAACAATAAGCCTAGGGAGGACGAAAATGACCTAATTGATCATCCAATGACACAAACACACCTATTGGATGCACAAGATTGGTTAAAAACCCTAATTGGACAAGAATAAGCCTAGGGAGGACGAAAATGACCTAATTGATCATCCATTGCCACAAACACACCTATTGGATGCACAAGATTGGTTAAAAACCCTAATTGGACAAGAATATGCCTAGGGAGGACGAAAATGACCTAAATATTAATTCAATGACACAAACAAAGTTATTGGATGCACAAGATTGGTTAAAAACCCTAATTGGACAAGAATAAGCCTAGGGAGGACAAAAATGACCTAATTGATCATCCAATGACACAACCACACCTATTGGAAGCAGAAGATTGTTTAAAAACCCTAATTGGACAAGAATATGCCAAGGGAGGACGAAAACGACCTAAATGTTAATCCAATAACACAAATGAACTTATTGGATGCACAAGATTGGTTAAAAACCCTAATTGGACAAGAATAAGCCTAGGGAGAACGAAAATGACCTAATTGATCATCCATTGCCACAAACACACCTATTGGATGCACAAGATTGGTTAAAAACCCTAATTGGACAAGAATATGCCTAGGGAGGATGAAAATGACCTAATTGATCATCCAATGACACAAACACACCTATTGGATGCACAAGATTGGTTAAAAACCCTAATTGGACAAGAATATGCCTAGGGAGGACGAAAATGACCTAATTGATCATCCAATGACACAAACACACCTATTGGATGCACAAGATTGGTTAAAAACCCTAATTGGACAAGAATATGCCTAGGGAGGACCAAAATGGCCTAATTGATCATCCAATGACACAAACACACCTATTGGATGCACAAGATTGGTTAAAAACCCTAATTGGACAAGAATATGCCTAGGGAGGACGAAAATCCCCTAATTGATCATCCAATGACACAAACACACCTATTGGATGCACAAGATTGGTTAAAAACCCTAATTGGACAAGAATAAGCCTAGGGAGGACGAAAATGACCTAATTGATCATCCAATGACACAAACACACCTATTGGATGCACAAGATTGGTTAAAAACCCTAATTGGACAAGAATATGCCCAGGGAGGACGAAAATGACCTAATTGATCATCCAATGACACAAATGAACGTATTGGATGCACAAGATTAGTTAAAAACCCTAATTGGACAAGAATATGCCTAGGGAGGACGAAAATGACCTAATTAATCATCCAATGACACAAACACACCTATTGGATGCACAAGATCGGTTAAAAACCCTAATTGGACAAGAATAAGCCTAGGGAGGACGAAAATGACATAAATGTTAATCGAATGACACAACTCAACTTATTGGATGCCCAAGATTTGTTAAAAACCCTAATTGGACAAGAATAAGCCTAGGGAGGACGAAAATGACCTAAATGTTAATCCAATGACACAACTCAACTTATTGGATGCACAAGATTGGTTAAAAACCCTAATTGGACAAGAATAAGCCTAGGGAGGACGAAAATGACCTAATTGATCATCCAATGACACAAACACACCTATTGGATGCACAAGATTGGTTAAAAACCCTAATTGGACAAGAATATGCCTAGGGAGGATGAAAATGACCTAAAGTTAATCCTATGACACAAATGAACTTATTGGATGCACAAGATTGGTTAAAAACCCTAATTGGACAAGAATAAGCCTAGGGAGGACGAAAATGACCTAAATGTTAATCCAATGAAACAACTCAACTTATTGGATGCACAAGATTGGTTAAAAACCCTAATTGGACAAGAATAAGCCTAGGGAGAACGAAAATGACCTAATTGATCATCAAATGACACAAACACACCTATTGGATGCACAAGATTGGTTAAAAACCTTAATTGGACAAGAATATGCCTAGGGAGGACGAAAATGACCTAAATATTAATTCAATGACACAAACAAAGTTATTGGATGCACAAGATTGGTTAAAAACCCTAATTGGACAAGAATAAGCCTAGGGAGGACGAAAATGACCTAATTGATCATCCAATGACACAAACACACCTATTGGATGCACAAGATTGGTTAAAAACCCTAATTGGACAAGAATATGCCTAGGGAGGACGAAAATGACCCAAATATTAATTCAATGACACAAACAAAGTTATTGGATGCACAAGATTGGTTAAAAACCCTAATTGGACAAGAATAAGCCTAGGGAGGACGAAAATGACCTAATTGATCATCCAATGACACAAACACACCTATTGGATGCACAAGATTGGTTAAAAACCCTAATTGGACAAGAATAAGCATAGGGAGGATGAAAATGACCTAAATGTTAATCCAATGACACAACTCAACTTATTGGATGCACAAGATTGGTTAAAAACCCTAATTGGACAAGAATAAGCCTATGGAGGACGAAAATGACCTAATTGATCATCCAATGACACAAACATACCTATTGGATGCACAAGATTGGTTAAAAACCTTAATTGGACAAGAATCAGCCTAGGGAGGACGAAAATGACCTAAATGTTAATCCAATGACACAACTCAACTTATTGGATGCACAAGATTGGTTAAAAACCCTAATTGGACAAGAATAAGCCTAGGGAGGACGAAAATGACCTAATTGATCATCCAATGACACAAACACACCTATTGGATGCACAAGATTGGTTAAAAACCCTAATTGGACAAGAATATGCCTAGGGAGGACGAAAATGACCTAAATATTAATTCAATGACACAAACAAAGTTATTGGATTCACAAGATTGGTTTAAAACCCTAATTGGACAAGAATAAGCCTAGGGAGGACGAAAATGAGCTAATTGATCATCCAATGACACAAACACACCTATTGGATGCACAAGATTGGTTAAAAACCCTAATTGGACAAGAATAAGCCTAGGGAGGACGAAAATGAGCTAATTGATCATCCAATGACACAAACACACCTATTGGATGCACAAGATAGGTTAAAAACCCTATTTGGACAAGAACATGCCTAGGGAGGACGAAAATGACCTAATTGATCATCCAATGACACTAATGAACTTATTGGATGCACAAGATTGGTTAAAAACCCTAATTGGACAAGAATAAGCCTAGGGAGGACGAAAATGACCTAATTGATCATCCAATGACACAAACACACCTATTGGATGCACAAGATTGGTTAAAAACCCTAACTGGACAAGAATATGCCTAGGGAGGACGAAAATGACCTAATTGATCATCCAATGACACAAACACACCTATTGGATGCACAAGATTGGTTAAAAACACTAATTGGACAAGAATAAGCCTAGAGAGGACGAAAATGACCTAATTGATCATCCAATGACACAAACACTTCTATTGGATGCACAAGATTGGTTGAAAACCCTAATTGGACAAGAATAAGCCTGGGGAGGAAGAAAATGACCTAATTTATTATCCAATGACAAAAACACACATATTGGATGCACAAGATTGGTTAAAAACCCTAATTGGACAAGAATAAGCCTATGGAGGACGAAAATGACCAAATTGATCATCCAATGACACAAACACACCTATTGGGTGCACAAGATTGATTAAAAACCCTAATTGGACAAGAATATGCCTAGGGAGGACGAAAATGACCTAAATATTAATTCAATGACACAAACAAAGTTATTGGATGCACAAGATTGGTTAAAAACCCTAATTGGACAAGAATAAGCCTAGGGAGGACGAAAATGACCTAATTGATCATCCAATGACACAAACACACCTATTGGATGCACAAGATTGGTTAAAAACCCTAATTGGACAACAATATGCCTAGGGAGGACGAATATGACCTAAATGTTAATCCAATAACACAAATGAACTTATTCGATGCACAAGATGGGTTAAAAACCCTAATTGGACAAGAATATGCCTAGGGAGAACGAAAATGACCTAAATGTTAATCCAATGACACAACTCAACTTATTGGATGCACAAGATTGGTTAAAAACCCTAATTGGACAAGAATAAGCCTAGGGAGGACGAAAATGACCTAATTGATCATCCAATGACACAAACACACCTATTGGATGCACAAGATTGGTTAAAAACCCTAATTGGACTAGAATATGCCTTAGGAGGACGAAAATGACCTAAATATTAATTCAATGACATAAACAAAGTTATTCGATGCACAAGATTGGTTAAAAACCCTAATTGGACAAGAATAAGCCTAGGGAGGACGAAAATGACCTAATTGATCATCCAATGACACAAACACACCTATTGGATGCACAAGATTGGTTAAAAACCCTAATTGGAAAAGAATAAGCCTAGGGAGGACGAAAATGACCAAATTGATTATCCAATGACACAAACACACCTATTGGATTCACAAGATTGGTTAAAAACGCTAATTGGACAAGAATAAGCATAGGGAGGACGAAAATGACCTAATTGATCATCCAATGACACAAACAAACCTATTGGATGCAACAGATTGGTTTAAAACCCTAGTTGCACAAGAATATGCCTAGGGAGGACGAAAATGACCTAATTGATCATCCAATGACACAAATGAACTTATTGGATGCACAAGATTGGTTAAAAACCCTAATTGGACAAGAATAAGCCTAGGGAGGACGAAAATGACCTAATTGATCATCCAATGACACAAACACACCTATTGGATGCACAAGATTGGTTAAAAATCCTAATTGGACAACAATATGTCTTGGGAGGACGAAAATAACCTAATTGATCATCCAATGACACAAACACACCTATTGGATGCACAAGATTGGTTAAAAACCCTAATTGGACAAGAATATGCCTAGGGAGGACGAAAATGACCTAATTGATCATCCAATGACACAAACACACCTATTGAATGCACAAAATTGGTTAAAAACCCTAGTTGGACAAGAATATGCCTAGGGAGGACGAAAATGACCTAAATATTAATTCAATGACACAAACAAACTTATTGGATGCACAAGATTGGTTTAAAACCCTAATTGGACAAGAATAAGCCTATGGAGGACGAAAATGACCTAATTGATCATCCAATGACACAAACACACCTATTGGATGCACAAGATTGGTTAAAAACCCTAATTGGACAAGAATATGCCTAGGGAGGACGAAAATGACCTAAATGTTAATCCAATAACACAAATGAACTTATTGGATGCACAAGATTGGTTAAAAACCCTAATTGGACAAGAATAAGCCTAGCGAGAACGAAAATGACCTAAATGTTAATCCAATGACACAACTCAACTTATTGGATGCACAAGATTGGTTAAAAACCCTAATTGGATAAGAATAAGCCTTGGGAGGACGAAAATAACCTAATTGATCATCCAATGACACAAACACACCTATTGGATGCACAAGATTGGTTAAAAACCCTAATTGGACAAGAATAAGCCTAGGGAGGACAAAAATGACCTAAATGCTAATCCAATGACACAACTCAACTTATTGAATGCACAAGATTGGTTAAAAACCCTAATTGGACAAGAATATGCCTAGGGAGGACGAAAATGACCTAAATATTAATTCAATGACACAAACAAACTTATTGGATGCACAAGAATGGTTAAAAACCCTAATTGGACAAGAATAAGCCTATGGAGGACGAAAATAACCTAATTGATCATCCAATGACACAAACACACCTATTGGATGCACAAGATTGGTTAAAAACTCTAATTGGACAAGAATATGCCTAGGGAGGACGGATATGACCTAAATGTTAATCCAATGACACAAATGAACTTATTGGATGCACAAGATTGGTTAAAAACCCTAATTGGACAAGAATAAGCCTAGGGAGAACGAAAATGACCTAAGTGTTAATCCAATGAGACAACTCAACTTATTGGATGCACAAGATTGGTTAAAAACCCTAATTGGACCCAGAATAAGCCTAGGGAGGACGAAAATGACCTATCTCATCATCTAATGACACAAACACACCTATTGGATGCACAAGATAGGTTAAAAACCCTAGTTGGACAAGAACATGCCTAGGGAGGACGAAAATGACCTAATTGATCATCCAATGACACTAATGAACTTATTGGATGCACAAGATTGGTTAAAAACCCTAATTGGACAAGAATAAGCCTAGGGAGGACGAAAATGACCTAATTGATCATCCAATGACACTAATGAACTTATTGGATGCACAAGATTGGTTAAAAACCCTAATTGGACAAGAATAAGCCTAGGGAAGACAAAAATGACCTAATTGATCATCCAATGACACAAACAAACCTATTGGATGCACAAGATTGGTTAAAAACCCTAACTGGACAAGAATATGCCTAGGGAGGACGAAAATGACCTAATTGATCATCCAATGACACAAACACACCTATTGGATGCACAAGATTGGTTAAAAACCCTAGTTGGACAAGAACATGCCTTGGGAGGACGAAAATGACCTAATTGATCATCCAATGACACTAATGAACTTATTGGATGCACAAGATTGGTTAAAAATCCTAATTGGACAAGAATAAGCCTAGGGAGGACGAAAATGACCTAATTGATCATCCAATGACACAAACACACCTATTGGATGCACAAGATTGGTTAAAAACCCTAATTGGACAAGAATATGCCTAGGGAGGACGAAAATGACCTAATTGATCATCCAATGACACAAATGACCTTATTGGATGAACAAGATTTGTTAAAAACCCTAATTAGACAAGAATAATCCTAGGGATGACGAAAATGACCTAAATGTTAATCCAATGACACAACACACCTATTGGATGCACAAGATTGGTTAAAAACCCTAATTGGACAAGAATATGCCTAGGGAGGACGAAAATGACCTAATTAATCATCCAATGACACAAACACACCTATTGGATGCACAAGATTGGTTAAAAACCAAAATTGGACAAGAATAAGCCTAGGGAGGACGAAAATGACCTAATTGATCATCCATTGCCACAAACACAGCTATTGGATACACAAGATTGATTAAAAACCCTAATTGGACAAGAATAAACCTAGGGATGACGAAAATGAGCTAAATGTTAATCCAATGACACAACTCAACTTATTGGATGCACAAGATTGGTTAAAAACCCTAATTGGACAAGAATAAGCCTAGGGAGGACGAAAATGACCTAATTGATCATCCAATGACACAAACACACCTATTGGATGCACAAGATTGGTTAAAAACCCTAATTGGACAAGAATATGCCTAGGGAGGACGAAAATGACCTAATTGATCATCCAATGACACAAACACACCTATTGGATGCACAAGATTGGTTAAAAACCCTAACTTGACAAGAATATGCCTAGGGAGGACGAAAATGACCTAATTGATCATCCAATGACACAAACACACCTATTGGATGCACAAGATTGGTTAAAAACCCTAATTTGACAAGAATATGCCTAGGGAGGACGAATATGACCTAAATGTTAATCCAATAACTCAAATGAACTTATTGGATGCACAAGATTTGTTAAAAACCCAAATTGGACAAGAATAATCCTAGGGAGAACGAAAATGACCTAAATGTTAATCCAATGACACAACTCAACTTATTGGATGCACAAGATTGGTTAAAAACCCTAATTGGACAAGAATAAGCCTAGGGAGGACGAAAATGACCTAATTGATCATCCAATGACACAAACACACCTATTGGATGCACAAGATTGGTTAAAAACCCTAATTGGACAAGAATATGCCTAGGGAGGACGAAAATGACCTAAATATTAATTCAATGACACAAACAAAGTTATTGGATGCAAAGATTGGTTAAAAACCCTAATTGGACAAGAATAAGCCTAGGGAGGACGAAAATGACCTAATTGATCATCCAATGACACAAACACACCTATTGGATGCACAAGATTGGTTAAAAACCCTAATTGGACAAGAATAAGCCTAGGGAGGACGAAAATGACCTAATTGATCATCCAATGACACAAACACACCTATTGGATGCACAAGATTGGTTAAAAACCCTAATTGGACAAGAATATGCCTAGGGAGGACGAAAATGACCTAAATATTAATTCAATGACACAAACAAAGTTATTGGATGCACAAGATTGATTAAAAACCCTAATTTGACAAGAATAAGTGTAGGTAGGATGAAAATGACCTAATTGATCATCCAATGACACAAACACACCTATTGGATGCACAAGATTGGTTAAAAACCCTAATTGGACAAGAATAAGCCTAGGGAGGACGAAAATGACCTAATTGATCATCCAATGACACAAACACACCTATTGGATGCACAAGATTGGTTAAAAACCCTAATTGGACAAGAATATGCCTAGGGAGGACGAAAATGACCTAAATAATAATTCAATGACACAAACAAAGTTATTGGATGCACAAGATTGGATAAAAACCCTAATTGGACAAGAATAAGCCTAGGGAGGACGAAAATGACCTAATTGATCATCCAATGACACAAACACACCTATTGGATGCACAAGATTGGATAAAAACCCTAATTGGACAAGAATATGCCTAGGGAGGACGAAAATGACCTAAATGTTAATCCAATGAGACAAATGAACTTATTGGATGCACAAGATTGGTTAAAAACCCTAATTGGACAAGAATAAGCCTAGGGAGGACGAAAATGACCTAATTGATCATCCAATGACACAAACACACCTATTGGATGCACAAGTTTGGTTAAAAACCCTAATTGGACAAGAATAAGCGTAGAAAGGAAGAAAATGACCTAATTGATAATCCAATGACACAAACACACCTATTGGATGCACAAGATTGGTTAAAAACCCTAGTTGGATAAGAATATGCATAGGGAGGACGAAAATGACCTAATTGATCATCCAATGACACAAATGAACTTATTGGATGCACAAGTTTGGTTAAAAACCCTAATTGGACAAGAACAAGCATAGAAAGGACGAAAATGACCTAATTGATCATCCAATGACACAAACACACCTATTGGATGCACAAGATTGGTTAAAAACCCTAATTGGACAAGAATATGCCTAGGGAGGACGAAAATGACCTAAATGTTAATCCAATGACACAAATGAACTTATTGGATGCACAAGATTGGTTAAAAACCCTAATTGGACAAGAATAAGCCTAGGAATGACGAAAATGACCTAATTGATCATCCAATGACACAAACACACCTAATGGATGCACAAGATTGGTTAAAAAACCCTAATTGGACAAGAATATGCCTAGGGAGGACGAAAAATGACCTAAATGTTAATCCAAAGACACAAATGAACTTATTGGATGCACAAGATTGGTTAAAAACCCTAATTGGACAAGAATAAGCATAGGGAGGGCGAAAACGACCTAATTGATCATCCAATGACACAAACACACCTATTGGATGCACAAGATTGGTTAAAAACCCTAATTGGACAAGAATATGCCTAGGGAGGACGAAAATGACCTAAATATTAATTCAATGACACAAACAAAGTTATTGGATGCACAAGATTGGTTAAAAACCCTAATTGGACAAGAATAAGCCTAGGGAGCACGAAAATGACCTAATTGATCATCCAATGACACAAACACACCTATTGGATGCAAAAGATTGGTTAAAAACCCTAATTGGACAAGATGATGCCTAGGGAGGACGAAAATGACCTAAATATTAATTCAATGACACAAACAAACTTATTGGATGCACAACTCAACTTATTGATCATCCAATGACACAAACACACCTATTGGATGCAAAAGTTTGGTTAAAAACCCTAATTGGACAAGAATATGCCTAGGGAGGACGAAAATGACCTAAATATTAATTCAATGACACAAACAAAGTTATTGGATGCACAAGATTGGTTAAAAACCCTAATTGGACAAGAATAAGCCTAGGGAGGACGAAAATGACCTAATTGATCATCCAATGACACAAACACACCTATTGGATGCAAAAGATTGGTTAAAAACCCTAATTGGACAAGATGATGCCTAGAGAGGACGAAAATGACCTAAATATGAATTCAATGACACAAACAAACTTATTGGATGCACAAGATTGGTTAAAAACCCTAATTGGACAAGAATATGCCTAGCGAGGACGAAAATGACCTAAATATTAATTCAATGACACAAACAAAGTTATTGGATGCACAAGATTGGTTAAAAACCCTAATTGGACAAGAATAAGCCTAGGGAGGACGAAAATGACCTAATTGATCATCCAATGACACAAACACACCTATTGGATGCACAAGATTGGTTAAAAACCCTAATTGGACAAGAATAAGCCTAGAGAGGACCAAAATGACCTAATTGATCATCCAATGACACAAGCACACCTATTGGATACACAAGATTGGTTAAAAACCATAATTGGACAAGAATATGCCTAGGGAGGACGAAAATGACCTAAATGTTAATCCAATGACACAAATGAACTTATTGGATGCACAAGATTGGTTAAAAACCCTAATTGGACAAGAATAAGCCTAGGGAGGACGAAAATGACCTAATTGATCATCCAATGACACAAACACACCTATTGGATGCACAAGATTGGTTAAAAACCCTAATTGGACAAGAATGTGCCTAGTGAGGACAAAAATGACCTATTTGATAATCCAATGACAAAACACACCTATTGGATGCACAAGATTGGTTAAAAACCCTAATTGGACAAGAATAAGCCTAGGGAGAACGAAAATGACCTAAATGTTAATCCAATGACACAACTCAACTTATTGGATGCACAAGATTGGTTAAAAACCCTAATTGGATAAGAATAAGCCTAGGGAGGACGAAAATAACCTAATTGATCATCCAATGACACAAACACACCTATTGGATGCACAAGATTGGTTAAAACCCTAATTGGACAACAATATGCCTAGGGAGGACGAAAATGACCTAAATATTAATCCAATGACACAAATGAACTTATTGGATGTACCAGATTGGTTAAAAACCCTAATTGGACTAGAATAAGCCTAGGGAGGACGAAAATGACCTAAATGCTTATCCAATGACACAACTCAACTTATTGGATGCACAAGATTGGTTAAAAACCCTAATTGGGCAACAATAAGCCTAGGGAGGACGAAAATGACCTAATTGATCATCCAATGACACAAACACACCTATTGGATGCACAAGATTGGTTAAAAACCCTAATTGGACAAGAATAAGCCTAGGGAGGACGAAAATGACCTAATTGATCATCCATTGCCACAAACACACCTATTGGATGCACAAGATTGGTTAAAAACCCTAATTGGACAAGAATATGCCTAGGGATGACGAATATGACCTAAATGTTAATCCAATAACACAAATGAACTTATTGGATGCACAAGATTGGTTAAAAACCCTAATTGGACAAGAATAAGCATTGGGAGAACGAAAATGACCTAAATGTTAATCCAATGACACAACTCAACTTATTGGATGCACAAGATTGGTTAAAAACCCTAATTGGACAAGAATATGCCTAGGGAGGACGAAAATGACCTAATTGATCATCCAATGACACAAACACACCTATTGGATGCACAAGATTGGTTAAAAACCCTAATTGGACAAGAATAAGCCTAGGGAGGACGAAAATGACCTAATTGATCATCCAATGAAACAAACACACCTATTGGATGCACAAGATTGGTTAAAACCCTAATTGGACAAGAATAAGCCTCGGGAGGACGAAAATGACCTAATTGATCATCCAATGACACAAACACACCAATTGGATGCACAAGATTGGTTAAAAACCCTAATTGGACAAGAATAAGCCTAGGGAGGACGAAAATGACCTAAATGTTAATCCAATGACACAACTCAACTTATTGGATGCACAAGATTGGTTAAAAACCCTAATTGGACAAGAATATGCCTAGGGAGGACGAAAATGACCTAATTGATCATCCAATGACACAAACACACCTATTGGATGCACAAGATTGGTTAAAAACCCTAATTGGACAAGAATAAGCCTAAGGAGGATGAAAATGACCTAAATGTTAATCCAATGACACAACTCAACTTATTGGATGCACAAGATTGGTTAAAAACCCTAATTGGACAAGAATATGCCTAGGGAGGACGAAAATGACCTAATTGATCATCCAATGACACAAACACACCTATTGGATGCACAAGATTGGTTAAAAACCCTAATTGGACAAGAATAAGCCTAGGGAGGACGAAAATGACCTAATTGATCATCCAATGACACAAACACACCTATTGGATGCACAAGATTGGTTAAAAACCCTAATTGGACAAGAATATGCCTAGGGAGGACGAAAATGACCTAAATATTAATTCAATGACACAAACAAAGTTATTGGATGGACAAGATTGGTTGAAAACCCTAATTGGACAAGAATAAGCCTAGGGAGGACGTAAATGACCTAATTGATCATCCAATGACACAAACACACCTATTTGATGCACAAGATTGGTTAAAAACCCTTATTGGACAAGAATATGCTTAGGGAGGACGAAAATGACCTAATTGATCATCCAATGACACAAACACACCTATAGGAAGCACAAGATTCGTTAAAAACCCTAATTGGACAAGAATATGCCTAGGGAGGACGAAAATGACCTAATTGATCATCCAATGACACAAACACACCTATTGGATACACAAGATTGGTTAAAAACCCTAATCAGACAAGAATATGCCTAGGGAGGACGAAAATGACCTAATTGATCATCCAATGACACAAACACACCTATTGGATGCACAAGATTGGTTAAAAACCCTAATTGGACAAGAATAAGCCTAAGGAGGACGAAAATGACCTAATTGATCATCCAATGACACAAACACACTTATTGGATGCACAAGATTGGTTAAAACCCTAATTGGACAAGAATATGCCTAGGGAGGACGAAAATGACCTAATTGATCATCCAATGACACAAACACTCCTATTGGATGCACAAGATTGGTTAAAAACCCTAATTGGACAAGAATATCCTAGGGAGGACGAATATGACCTAAATGTTAATCCAATAACACAAATGAACTTATTGGATGCACAAGATTGGTTAAAAACCCTAATTGGACAAGAATAAGCCTAGGGAGAACGAAAATGACCTATATGTTAATCCAATGACACAACTCAACTTATTGGATGCACAAGATTGGTTAAAAACCCTAATTGGACAAGAATAAGCCTAGGGAGGACGAAAATGACCTAATTGATCATCCAATGACACAAACACACCTATTGGATGCACAAGATTGGTTAAAAACCCTAATTGGACAAGAATATGCCCAGGGAGGAGGAAAATGACCTAAATATTAATTCAATGACACAAACAAAGTTATTGGATGCACAAGATTGGTTAAAAACCCTAATTGGACAAGAATAAGCCTAGGGAGGACGAAAATGACCTAATTGATCATCCAATGACACAAACACACCTATTGGATGCACAAGATTGGTTAAAAACCCTAATTGGACAAGAATATGCCTAGGGAGGACGAAAATGACCTAATTGATCATCCAATGACACAAACACACCTATTGGATGCACAAGATTGGTTAAAAACCCTAATTGGACAAGAATATGCCTAGGGAGGACGAATATGACCTAAATGTTAATCCAATAACACAAATGAACTTATTGGATGCAAAAGATTGGTTAAAAACCCTAATTGGACAACAATAAGCCTAGGGAGAACGAAAATGACCTAAATCTTAATCCAATGACACAACTCAACTTATTGGATGCACAAGATTGGTTAAAAACCCTAATTGGACAAGAATAAGCCTAGGGAGGACGAAAATGACCTAATTGATCATCCAATGACACAAACACACCTATTGGATGCACAAGATTGGTTAAAAACCCTAACTGGATAAGAATATGCCTAGGGAGGACGAAAATGACCTAATTGATCATCCAATGTTACAAACACACCTATTGGATGCACAAGATTGGTTAAAAACCCTAATTGGACAAGAATATGCCTAGGGAGGACGAATATGACCTAATTGATCATCCAATGAAACAAACACACCTATTGGATGCACAAGATTGGTTAAAAACCCTAATTGGACAAGAATAAGCCTAGGGAGGACGAAAATGACCTAATTGATCATCCAATGACACAAACACACCTATTGGATGCACAAGATTGGTTAAAAACCCTAATTGGACAAGAATAAGCCTAGGGAGGACGAAAATGACCTAATTGATCATCCAATGACACAAACACACCTATTGGATGCACAAGATTGGTTAAAAACCCTAATTGGACAAGAATATGCCTAGGGAGGACGAAAATGACCTAAATATTAATTTAATGACACAAACAAAGTTTTTGGATGCACAAGATTAATTAAAAACCCTAATTGGACAAGAATAAACCTAGGGAGGACGAAAATGACCTAATTGATCATCCAATGACACAAATACACCTATTGGATGCAAAAGATTGGTTAAAAATCCTAATTGGACAAGATGATGCCTAGGGAGGACGAAAATGACCTAAATATTAATTCAATGACACAAACAAACTTATTGGATGCACAAGATTGGTTAAAAACCCTAATTGGACAAAAATAAGCCTAGGGAGGACGAAAATGACCTAATTGATAATCCAATGACACAAACAAACTTATTGGATGCACAAGATTGGTTAAAAACCCTAATTGGACAAGAATAAACCAAGGGAGGACAAAAATGACCTAAATGTTAATCCAATGACACTACTCAACTTATTGGAAGCACAAGATTGGTTAAAAACCCTAATTGGACAAGAATAAGCCTAGGGAGGACGAAAATGACCTAATTGATCATCCAATGACACAAACACACCTATTGGATGCACAAGATTGGTTAAAAACCCTAATTGGACAAGAATAAGCCTAGGGAGGACGAAAATGACCTAATTGATCATCCAATGACACAAACACACCTATTGGATGCACAAGATTGGTTAAAAACCCTAATTGGACAAGAATATGCCTAGGGAGGACGAAAATGACCTAAATGTTAATCCAATGACACAAATGAACTTATTGGATGCACAAGATTGGTTAAAAACCCTAATTGGACAAGAAAAAGCCTAGGGAGGACGAAAATGACCTAATTGATCATCCAATGACAAAAACACGCCTATTGGATGCACAAGATTGGTTAAAAACCCTAATTGGACAAGAATAAGCCTAGGGAGGACGAAAATGACCTAATTGATCATCCATTGCCACAAACACACCTATTAGATGCACAAGATTGGTTAAAAACCCTAATTGGACAAGAATATGCCTAGGGAGGACGAAAATGACCTAATTGGTCATCCATTGACACAAACACACCTATTGGATGCACAAGATTGGTTAAAACCCCTAATTGGACAAGAATAGGCCTACGGAGGGCGAAAATGACCTAATTGATCATCCAAAGACACAAACACACCTATTGGATGCACAAGATTGGTTAAAAACCCTAATTGGACAAGAATAAGCCTAGGGAGGACGAAAATGACCTAATTGATCATCCAATGACACAAACACACCTATTGGATGCACAAGATTGGTTAAAAACCCTAATTGGACAAGAATAAGCCTAGGGAGGACGAAAATGACCTAATTGATCATCCATTGCCACAAACACACCTATTGGATGCACAATATTGGTTAAAAACCCTAATTGGACAAGAATATGCCTAGGGAGGACGAAAATGACCTAAATATTAATTCAATGACATAAACAAACTTGTTGGATGCACAAGATTGGTTAAAAACCCTAATTGGGCAAGAATAAGCCTAGGGAGGACGAAAATGACCTAATTGATCATCCAATGACACAAACACACCTATTGGAAGCACAAGATTGGTTAAAAACCCAAATTGGACAAGAATATGCCTAGGGAGGACGAAAATGACCTAAATGTTAATCCAATGACACAATTGAACTTATTGGATGCACAAGATTGGTTAAAAATCCTAATTGGACAAGAATAAGCCTAGGGAGGGCGAAAATGACCTAATTGATCATCCAATGACACAAACACACCTATTGGATGCACAAGATTTGTTAAAAACCCTAATTGGACAAGAATATGCCTAGGGAGGACGAAAATGACCTAATTGATCATCCAATGACACAAACACACCTATTGGATGCACAAGATTGGTTAAAAACCCTAATTGGACAAGAATATGCCTAGGGAGGACGGAAATGACCAAGTTGATCTTCGAATGACACAAATTAACTTATTGGATGCACAGGATTAGTTAAAAACCCTAATTGGACAAGAATAAGCCTAGGGAGGACGAAAATAACCTAATTGATCATCCAATGACACAAACACACCTATTGGATGCACAAGATTGGTCTGAAACTCTAATTGGACAAGAATATGCCTAAGGAGGACGAAAATGACCTAAATGTTAATCCAATGACACAAATGAACGTATTGGATGCACAAGATTGGTTAAAAACCCTAATTGGACAAGAATAAGCCTAGGGAGGAGGAAAATGACCTAAATGTTAATCCAATGACACAACTCAACTTATTGGAAGCACGAGATTGGTTAAAAACCCTAATTGGATAAGAATAAGCCTAGGGAGGACGAAAATGACCTAATTGATCATCCAATGACACAAACACACCTATTGGATGCACAAGATTGGTTAAAAACCCTAATTGGACAAGAATATGCCTAGGGAGGACGAAAATGACCTAATTGATCATCCAATGACACAAATGAACTTATTGGATGCACAAGATTAGTTAAAAACCCTAATTGGACAAGAATAAGCCTAGGGAGGACTAAAATATCCTAATTGATCATCCAATGACACAAACACACCTATTGGATGCACAAGATTGGTCTAAAACTCTAATTGGACCAGAATATGCCTAGGGAGGACGAAAATGACCTAAATGTTAATCCAATGACACAAATGAACGTATTGGACGCACAAGATTGGTTAAAAACCCTAATTGGACAAGAATAAGCCTAGGGAGGACGAAAATGACATAAATGTTGATCCAATGACACAACTCAACTTATTGGATGCACAAGATTGGTTTAAAACCCTAATTGGACAATAATAAGCCTAGGGAGGACGAAAATGACTTAATTGATCATCCAATGACACAAACACACCTATTGGATGCACAAGATTGGTTAAAAACCCTAATTGGACAAGAATATGCCTAGGGAGGACGAAAATGACCTAATTGATCATCCAATGACACTAATGAACTTATTGGATGCACAAGATTGGTTAAAAACCCTAATTGGACAAGAATAAGCCTAGGGAGGACGAAAATGACCTAATTGATCATCCAATGACACAAACACACCTATTGGATGCACAAGATTGGTTAAAAACCCTAATTGGACAAGAATATGCCTAGGGAGGACGAAAATGACCTAATTGATCATCCAATTACACAAACACACCTATTGGATACACAAGATTGGTTAAAAACCCTAATTGGACAAGAATATGCCTAGGGAGGACGAATATGACCTAAATGTTAATCCAATAACACAAATGAACTTATTGGATGCACAAGGTTGGTTAAAAACCCTAATTGGACAAGAATAAGCCTAGGGAGGACAAAAATGACCTAATTGATCATCCAATGACACAAACACACCTATTGGATGCACAAGATTGGTTAAAAACCATAATTGGACAAGAATATGCCTAGCGAGGACGAAAATGACCTAAATATTAATTCAATGACACAAACAAACTTATTGGATGCACAAGATTGGTTAAAAACCCTAATTGGACAAGAATAAGCCTAGGGAGGACGAAAATGACCTAATTGATCATCCAATGACACAAACACACCTATTGGATGCACAAGATTGGTTAAAAACCCTAATTGGACAAGAATAAGCCTAGGGAGGACGAAAATGACCTAATTGATCATCCAATGACACAAACACACCTATTGGAGGCACAAGATTGGTTAAAAACCCAAGTTGGACAAGAATATGCCTAGGGAGGACAAAAATGACCTAATTGATCATCCAATGACACAAACACACCTATTGGATGCACAAGATTGGTTAAAAACCCTAATTGGACAAGAATAAGCCTAGGGAGGACGAAAATGACCTAATTGATCATCCAATGACACAAACACACCTATTGGATGCACAAGATTGGTTAAAAACCCTAACTGGACAAGAATATGCCTAGGGAGGACGAAAATAACCTAATTGATCATCCAATGACACAAACACACCTATTGGATGCACAAGATTGGTTAAAAACCCTAATTGGACAAGAATATGCCTACGGAGGACGAATATGACCTAAATGTTAATCCAATAACACAAATGAACTTATTGGACGCACAAGATTGGTTAAAAACCCTAATTGGACAAGAATATGCCTAGGGAGGACGAAAATGACCTAAATATTAATTCAATGACACAAACAAAGTTATTGGATGCACAAGATTGGTTAAAAACCCTAATTGGACAAGAATAAGCCTAGGGAGAACGAAAATGACCTAAATGTTAATCCAATGACACAACTCAACTTATTGGATGCACAAGATTGGTTAAAACCCCTAATTGGACAAGAATATGCCTAGGGAGGACGAAAATGACCTAATTGATCATCCAATAATACAAACACACCTATTGGATGCACAAGATTGGTTAAAAACCCTAGTTGGCCAAGAACATGCCTAGGGAGGACGAAAATGACCTAATTGATCATCCAATGACACTAATGAACTTATTGGATGCACAAGATTGGTTAAAAACCCTAATTGGACAAGAATAAGCCTAGGGAGGACGAAAATGACCTAATTGATGATCCAATGACACAAACACACCTATTGGATGCACAAGATTGGTTAAAAACCCTAACTGGACAAGAATATGCCTAGGTAGGACGAAAATCACTTAATTGATCATCCAATGACACAAACACACCTATTGGATGCACAAGATTGGTTAAAAACCCTAATTGGACAAGAATATGCCTAGGGAGGACGAAAATGACCTAATTGATCATCCAATGACACAAACACACCTATTGGATGCACAAGATTGGTTAAAAACCCTAATTGGACAAGAATATGCCTAAGGAGGACGAAAATAACCTAATTGATCATCCAATGACACAAACACACCTATTGGTTGCACAAGATTGGTTAAAAACCCTAATTGGACAAGAATATGCCTAAGGAGGACGAAAATGACCTAAATATTAATTCAATGACACAAACAAACTTATCGGATGCACAAGATTGGTTAAAAACCCTAATTAGACAAGAAAAAGCCTAGGGGGGACGAAAATGACCTAATTGATCATCCAATGACACAAACACACCTATTGGATGCACAAGATTGGTTAAAAACCCTAATTGGACAAGAATAAGCCTAGGGAGGACGAAAATGACCTAATTGATCATCCAATGACACAAACACACCTATTGGATGCACAAGATTGGTTAAAAACCCTAATTGGACAAGAATATGCCTAGGGAGGACGAAAATGACCTAAATGTTAATCCAATGACACAAACGAACTTATTGGATGCACAAGATTGCTTAAAAACCCTAATTGGACAAGAATAAGCCTAGGAAGGACGAAAATGACCTAATTGATCATCCAATGACACAAACACACCTATTGGATGCACAAGATTGGTTAAAAACCCTAATTGGACAAGAATAAGCCTAGGGAGGACGAAAATGATCTAATTGATCATCCAATGACACAAACACACCTATTGGATGCAAAAGATTGGTTAAAAACCCTAATTGGACAAGAATAAGCCTAGGGAGGACGAAAATGACCTAATTGATCATCCAATGACACAAACACACCTATTGGATGCACAAGATTGGTTAAAAACCCTAATTGGACAAGAATATGCCTAGGGAGGACGCAAATGACCTAAATGTTAATCCAATGACACAAATGAACATATTGGATGCACAAGATTGGTTAAAAACCCTAATTGGACAAGAATAAGCCTAGGGAGGACGAAAATGACCTAATTGATCATCCAATGACACAAACACACCTATTGGATGCACAAGATTGGTTAAAAACCCTAATTGGACAAGAATATGCCTAGGGAGGACGAAAATGACCTAAATATTAATTCAATGACACAATCAAAGTTATTGGATGCACAAGATTGGTTCAAAACCCTAATTGGACAAGAATAAGCTTAGGGAGGACGAAAATGACCTACTTGATCATCCAATGACACAAACACACCTATTGGATGCACAAGATTGGTTAAAAACCCTAATTGGACAAGAATAAGCCTAGGGAGGACGAAAATGACCTAATTGATCATCCAATGACACAAACACACCTATTGGATGCACAAGATTGGTTAAAAACCCTAATTGGACAAGAATAAGCCTAGGGAGGACGAAAGTGACCTAATTGATCATCTAATGAGAAAACACACCTATTGGATGCACAAGATTGGTTAAAAACCCTAATTGGACAAGAATATGCCTAGGGAGGACGAAAATGACCTAAATATTAATTCAATGACATAAACAAACTTGTTGGATGCACAAGATTGGTTAAAAACCCTAATTGGACAAGAATAAGCCTAGGGAGGACGAAAATGACCTAATTGATCATCCAATGACACAAACACACCTATTGGATGCACAAGATTGGTTAAAAACCCTACTTGGACAAGAATAAGCCTAGGGAGGACGAAAATGACCTAATTGATCATCCAATGACACAAACACACGTATTGGATGCACAAGATTGGTTAAAAACCCAAATTGGACAAGAATAAGCATATAAAGGACGAAAATGTTAGACATATGTTCGTTTTTGATGTTATTGACAAGCATCCAATTTGAAATACATCTAACATTGTCAACTGAGAAAAATTTCAGGAACAACAAATTCAATCCTACATACTCGAGACAATTGCTTGGAACTCAAGGAATCAACAAAATCTTGAAGATCCATGAGCACATCGATTAGTACAATCGATTCTATAACAGGGTTGAATAAGTTTACAAAGTTTGGTGTTACCCAATCGATTAGCACAATCGATTTGTACATCCTTAAAGAAAACAAACGGGCTATCAATCGATTCTCCAAATCGATTGGTACACATATTGGAAAATAAATTGTACAAGTCAGAGAGCCAGTTTGCCACAAATCGATTAGGCACATCGATTGAGTGAATCACCAAGACTAAACTGATTGTTTAAATCGATTGGACAAATCGATTGACATGCTTACTGAATTTAAAATGTGCAAGTCAGTAGCACGTTTTGCAGGCAATCGATTTGGCAAATCGATTGAAATAATCATTTCTTTAATTGTGTTTTTGTCTACACCGATTGAAACAATCGATTGGTAATGTCCCAGAGCCAAACCTGTTTACTAAGTCGATTAGGCCAATCGATTCACTAAAACAAGTCTCAAAATAACTCAGGCCTGGAACATACACAATCGATTACTACAATCTGTTTATATACATCTGTGTAATAAAAGTTGGTATCAATCGACTTGGTAAATCGATTGAATAACCCAACTGATGAAAAGTACTTCAGACTTAAAATCCACAATCGATTGGCACAATCGATTGACATAAAAGTTTTATAAACAGAGACGACTGAATGGTTAAATCGATTAAGCACATCGATGGTTTTGATCTCGTTGTTTGAACAAAACACATCAAGTCGATTCTGCAAATCGATTTAATCATATACTGTCATCAAAGTTTGAAGAACTACTTAAAATAATCGATTGAGCAAATCGATTAGTATGTACAGTTTCAAGATTCAAGAAAAACAAGACTCGCGAAATCGATTGAGGAAATCGATTAACCAGCATTATGACTTTAATGAATCGATTGGATAAATCGATTCATATATTGTTTTTCCTGAAACTATATAAACTGTTTTTTTAGTATCTTCTCGAATATACATATACACAACAACATACACAACAACATACACAACAACATACACATAACTTTCTGACATCTTTGTTTCTCACTGTGAAATAACTTTGAACATTACTTTTTCAGTTATGAAGATTCATCTTTCATGATCCACAAGAACTGAGAAAGATTGCTGGAGAAACAACTTTAGAGAAGAAAACTGTTGAAGAAATTTCTGTGTAATTTCTGATTAGATACATCTGTAAACCAATTCGTAAAACAAATAACATTGAGAAATCCAGTCTTAACTGGTAGTTATCTTCTGTGATTGAGAGGTCTCATCAAGAAGAAACTTGACTGTAATCTTGGAAGAGTTTATGGGAGATAAACTCTGGGATTCAGGGAGATAAGAATAGAATAAGAAGAATCGTTTTAGATTGATAGGCGAGGAGCTAGAACATCTGTAAACGGATTCTGAGATATTCTATTGGAAAGGCCAAGATTGGATTTGATCTTGGGACTGGATGTAGGTCGTTCAACAACGGCTGAACCAGTATAAATCACTGCGTACAATCTTTCTTACCCTTATCTCTTTTTCATTTCTGCAGTGTGTATTTGTCTGATATTGATTGAATGCTTGAATATCTTTCTGCATACTTTGATACTACATGAAAGACTGTTTCCAGCATGATTGTAAGTGAATCAATATCTTGAACAATAAACGTAACTGGTGCATCTCTCAATATATTCTTTGATCCATATACTTTGTGCATTCATTTGTATTGTAGTTTTGGGACCTTATTCTGATGCTTTGTTTAATAAATGTACGATTTGTTAAACTGCTGCGCATATCTCTAAAAATAGGTAATCTTCCGCATAATTTTCATTTAACAGAGGTTACTGGTACCAACAAATACACCTATTGGATGCACAAGATTGGTTAAAAACCCTAGTTGGACAAGAATATGCCTAGGGAGGACAAAAATGACCTAATTGATCATCCAATGACACAAACACACCTATTGGATGCACAAGATTAGTTAAAAACCCTAATTGGACAAGAATATGCCTAGGGAGGACGAAAATGACCTAAATATTAATTCAATGACACAAACAAAGTTATTGGATGCACAAGATTGGTTAAAAACCCTAATTGGACAAGAATAAGCCTAGGGAGGACGAAAATGACCTAATTGATCATCCAATGACACAAACACACCTATTGGATGCACAAGATTGGTTTAAAACCCTAGATGGACAAGAATATGCCTAGGGAGGACGAAAATGACCTAATTGATCATCCAATGACACAAATGAACTTATTGGATGCACAAGATTGGTTAAAAACACTAATTGGACAAGAATAAGCCTAGGGAGGACGAAAATGACCTAATTGATCATCCAATGACACAAACACACCTATTGGATGCACAAGATTGGTTAAAAACCCTAATTGGACAAGAATATGCCTAGGGAGGACGAAAATGACCTAAATGTTAATCCAATGACACAAATGAACTTATTGGATGCACAAGATTGGTTAAAAACCCTAATTGGACAAGAGTAAACATAGGGAGGATAAAAATGACCTAAATTTTAATCCAATGACACAACTCAACTTATTGGATGCACAAGATTGGTTAAAAACCCTAATTGGACAAGAATAAGCCTATGGAGGACGAAAATGACCTAATTGATCATCCAATGACACAAACACACCTATTGGATGCACAAGATTGGTTAAAAACCCAAGTTGGACAAGAATATGCCTATGGAGGACGAAAATGACCTAAATATTAATTCAATGACACAAACAAAGTTATTGGATGCACAAGATTGGTTAAAAACCCTAATTGGACAAGAATAAGCCTAGGGAGGACGAAAATGACCTAATTGATCATCCAATGACACAAGCACACCTATTGGATGCACAAGATTGGTTAAAAACCCTAATTGGACAAGAATAGGCCTAGGGAGGACGAAAACGACCTAATTGATCATCCAATGACACAAACACACCTATTAGATGCACAAGATTGGTTTAAAACCCTAGTTGGACAAGAATATGCCTAGTGAGGACGAAAATGACCTAATTGATCATCCAATGACACCAATGAACTTATTGGATGCACAAGATTGGTTAAAAACCCTAATTGGACAAGAATATGCCTAGGGAGGACGAAAATGACCTAATTGATCATCCAATGACACAAACACACCTATTGGATGCACAAGATTGGTTAAAAACCCTAATTGGACAAGAATATGCCTAGGGAGGACGAAAATGACCTAATTGATCATCCAATGACACAAACACACCTATTGGATGCACAAGATTGGTTAAAAACCCTAATTGGACAAGAATATGCCTAGGGAGGACGAAAATGACCTAAATATTAATTCAATGACACAAACAAAGTTATTGGATGCACAAGATTGGTTAAAAACCCTAATTGGACAAGAATAAGCCTAGGGAGGATCAAAGTGACCTAATTGATCATCCAATGACACAAACACACCTATTGGAAACACAAGATTGGTTAAAAACCCAAATTGGACAAGAATATGCCTAGGGAGGACGAAAATGACCTAAATGTTAATCCAATGACACAAATGAACTTATTGGATGCACAAGATTGGTTAAAAATCCTAATTGGACAAGAATAAGCCTAGGGAGGGCGAAAATGACCTAATTGATCATCCAATGACACAAACACACCTATTGGATGCACAAGATTGGTTAAAAACCCTAATTGGACAAGAATATGCCTAGGGAGGACGAAAATGACCTAAATTGATCATCCAATGACACAAACACACCTATTGGATGCACAAGATTGGTTAAAAGCCCAAATTGGACAAGAATATGCCTAGGGAGGACGAAAATGACCTAATTGATCATCCAATGACACAAACACACCTATTGGATGCACAAGATTGGTTAAAAACCCTAATTGGACAAGAATAAGCCTAGGGAGGACGAAAATGACCTAATTGATCATCCAATGACACAATCACACCTATTGGATGCACAAGATTGATTAAAAACCCTAATTTGACAAGAATAAGTCTAGGTAGGATGAAAATGACCTAATTGATCATCCAATGACACAAACACACCTATTGGATGCACAAGATTGGTTAAAAACCCTAATTGGACAAGAATATGCCTAGGGAGGACGAAAATGACCTAATTGATCATCCAATGACACAAACACACCTATTGGATGCACAAGATTGGTTAAAAACCCTAATTGGACAAGAATATGCCTAGGGAGGAAGAATATGACCTAAATGTTAATCCAATAACTCAAATGAACTTATTGGATGCACAAGATTGGTTAAAAACCCTAATTGGACAAGAATAAGCCTAGGGAGAACGAAAATGACCTAAATGTTAATCCAATGACACAACTCAACTTATTGGATGCACAAGATTGGTTAAAAACCCTAATTGGACAAGAATAAGCCTAGGGAGGACGAAAATGACCTAATTGATCATCCAATGACACAAACACACCTATTGGATGCACAAGATTGGTTAAAAACCCTAATTGGACAAGAATAAGCCTAGGGAGGACGAAAATGACCTAATTGACCATCCAATGACACAAACACACCTATTGGATGCACAAGATTGGTTAAAAACCCTAATTGGATAAGAATATACCTAGGGAGGACGAAAATGACCTAAATATTAATTCAATGACACAAACAAAGTTATTGGATGCACAAGATTGGTTAAAAACCCTAATTGGACAAGAATAAGCCTAGGGAGAACGAAAATGACCTAAATGTTAATCCAATGACACAACTCAACTTTTTGGATGCACAAGATTGGTTAAAAACCCTAATTGGACAAGAATAAGCCTAGGGAGGACGAAAATGACCTAATTGATCATCCAATGACACAAACACACCTATTGGATGCACAAGATTGGTTAAAAACCCTAATTGGACAAGAATAAGCCTAGGGAGGACGAAAATGACCTAATTGATCATCCAATGACACAAACACACCTATTGGATGCACAAGATTGGTTAAAAACCCTAATTGGACAAGAATATGCCTAGGGAGGACGAAAATGACCTAAATGTTAATCCAATGACACAAATGAACTTATTGGATGCACAAGATTGGTTAAAAACCTAATTCGACAAAAATAAGCCTAGGGAGAATGAAAATGACCTAAATATTAATCCAATGACACAACTCAACTTATTGGATGCACAAGATTGGTTAAAAACCCTAATTGGACAAGAATAACCCTAGGGAGGACGAAAATGACCTAATTGATCATCCAATGACACAAACACACCTATTGGATGCACAAGATTGGTTAAAAACCCTAATTGGACAAGAATAAGCCTAGGGAGGACGGAAATGACCTAATTGATCATCCAATGACACAAACACACCTATTGGATGCACAAGATTGGTTAAAAACCTTAATTGGACAAGAATAAGCCTAGGGAGGACGAAAATGACCTAATTGATCATCCAATGACACAACTGAACTTGTTGGATGCACAAGATTGGTTAAAAACCCTAGTTGGACAAGAATTAGCCTATGTAGGACGAAAATGACCTAATTGATCATCCAATGACACAAACACACCTATTGGATGCACAAGATTGGTTAAAAACCCTAATTGGACAAGAATAAGCCTAGGGAGGACGAAAATGACCTAATTGATCATCCAATGACACAAACACACCTATTGGATGCACAAGATTGGTTAAAAACCCTAATTGGACAAGAATAAGCCTAGGGAGGACGAAAATGACCTAATTGATCATCCAATGACACAAACACACCTATTGGATGCACAAGATTGGTTAAAAACCCTAATTGGACAAGAATAAGCCTAGGGAGGACGAAAATGACCTAATTGATCATCCAATGACACAAACACATCTATTGGAAGCACAAGATTGGTTAGAAACCCTAGTTGGACAAGAATATGCCTAGGGAGGACGAAAATGACCTAATTGATCATCCAATGACACAAATGAACTTATTGGATGCACAAGATTGCTTAAAAACCCTAATTGGACAAAAATAAGCATAGAAAGGACGAAAATGACCTAATTGATCATCCAATGACACAAACACACCTATTGGATGCACAAGATTGGTTAAAAACCCTAATTGGACAAGAATAAGCCTAGGGAGGACGAAAATGACCTAATTGATCATCCAATGACACAAACACACCTATTGGATGCACAAGATTGGTTAAAAACCCTAATTGGACAAGAATAAGCCTAGGGAGGACGAAAATGACCTAATTGATCATCCAATGACACAAACACACCTATTGGATGCACAAGATTGGTTAAAAACCCTAATTGGATAAGAATATGCCTAGGGAGGACGAAAATGACCTAAATATTAATTCAATGACACAAACAAAGTTATTGGAAGCACAAGATTGGTTAAAAACCCTAATTGGACAAGAATAAGCCTAGGGAGGACGAAAATGACCTAATTGATCATCCAATGACACAAACACACCTATTGGATGCACAAGATTGGTTAAAAACCGTAATTGGACAAGAATAAGCCTAGGGAGGATGAAAATGACCTAATTGATCATCCAATGACACAAACGAACTTATTGGATGCACAAGATTGGTTAAAAACCCTAATTGGACAAGAATAAGCGTAGGGAGGACGAAAATGACCTAATTGATCATCCAATGACACAAACACACCTATTGGATGCACAAGATTGGTTAAAAACCCTAATTGGACAAGAATAAGCCTAGGGAGGACGAAAATGACCTAATTGATCATCCAATGACACAAACACACCTATTGGATGCACAAGATTGGTTAAAAACCCTAATTGGACAAGAATAAGCCTAGGGAGGACGAAAATGACCTAATTGATCATCCAATGACACAAACACACCTATTGGATGCACAAGATTGGTTAAAAACCCTAATTGAACAAGAATAAGCATAGAAAGGACGAAAATGACCTAATTGATCATTCAATGACACAAACACACCTATTGGATGCACAAGATTGGTTAAAATCTCTAATTGGACAAGAATATGCATAGGGAGAACGAAAATGACCTAAATGTTAATCCAATAACACAAATGAACTTATTGGATGCACAAGATTGGTTAAAAACCCTAATTGGACAAGAATAAGCCTAGGGAGGACGAAAATGACCTAAATGCTAATCCAATGACACAACTCAACTTATTGGATGCACAAGATTGGTTAAAAACCCTAATTGGGCAAGTATAAGCCTAGGGAGGACGAAAATGACCTAATTGATCATCCAATGACACAAACACACCTATTGGATGCACAAGATTGATTAAAAACCCTAATTGGACAAGAATATGCCTAGGGAGAACGAAAATGACCTAAATTGATCATCCAATGACACAAACACACCTATTGGATGCACAAGATTGGTTAAAAACCCTAATTGGACAAGAATAAGCCTAGGGATGACGAAAATGATCTAATTGATCATCCATTGCCACAAACACACCTATTGGATGCACAAGATTGGTTAAAAACCCTAATTGGACAAGAATATGCCTAGGGAGGACGAAAATGACCTAATTGATCATCCAATGACACAAACACACCTATTGGATGCACAAGATTGGTTAAAAACCCTAATTGGACAAGAATTAGCCTAGGGAGGACGAAAATGACCTAATTGATCATCCAATGACACAAACACACCTATTGGAAGCACAAGATTGGTTAAAAAGCCTAATTGGACAAGAATATGCCTAGGGAGGACGAAAATGACCTAAATAATAATTCAATGACAAAAACAAACTTATTTGATGCACAAGATTGGTTAAAAACCCTAATTGGACAAGAATAAGCCTAGGGAGGACGAAAATGACCTAATTGATCATCCAATGACACAAACACACCTATTGGATGCACAAGATTGGTTAAAAACCCTAATTGGACAAGAATAAGCCTAGGGAGGACGAAAATGACCTAATTGATCATCCAATGACACAAACACACCTATTGGATGCACAAGATTGGTTAAAAACCCTAGTTAGACAAGAATATGCCTAGGGAGGACGAAAATGACCTAATTGATCACCCAATGACACAAATGAACTTATTGGATGCACAAGATTGGTTAAAAACCCTAATTGGACAAGAATAAGCCTAGGGAGGACGAAAATGACCTAATTGATCATCCAATGACACAAACACACCTATTGGATGCACAAGATTGGTTAAAAACCCATGTTGGACAAGAATATGCCTAGGGAGGACGAAAATAACCTAATTGATCATCCAATGACACAAATGAACTTATTGGATGCACAAGATTTGTTAAAAACCCTAATTGGACAAGAATAAGCCTAGGAAGGACGAAAATAACTTAATTGATCATCCAATGACACAAACACACCTATTGGATGCACAAGATTGGTTAAAAACCCAAATTGGACAAGAATATGCCTAGGGAGGACGAAAATGACCTAAATATTAATTCAATGACACAAACAAAGTTATTGGATGCACAAGATTGGTTAAAAACCCTAATTGGACAAGAATAAGCCTAGGGAGGATCAAAGTGACCTAATTGATCATCCAATGACACAAACACACCTATTGGACGCACAAGATTGGTTAAAAACCCAAATTGTACAAGAATATGCCTAGGGAGGACGAAAATGACCTAAATATTAATTCAATGACACAAACAAAGTTATTGGATGCACAAGATTGGTTAAAAACCCTAATTGGACAAGAATAAGCCTAGGAAGGACGAAAATGACCTAATTGATCATCCAATGACACAAACACACCTATTGGATGCACAACATTGATTAAAAACCAGAATTGGACAAGAATATGCCTAGGGAGGACGAAAATGACCTAATTGATCATCCAATGACACAAACACACCTATTGGATGCACAAGATCGGTTAAAAACCCTAATTGGACAAGAATAAGCCTAGGGAGGACGAAAATGACCTAATTGATCATCCAATGACACAAACACACCTATTGGATGTAGAAGATTGGTTAAAAACCCTAATTGGACAAGAATAAGCCTAGGGAGGACGAAAATGACCTAATTGATCATCCAATGACACAAACACACCTATTGGATGCACAAGATTGGTTAAAAACCCTAATTGGACAAGAATATGCCTAGGGAGGACGAAAATGACCTAAATATTAATTCAATGACACAAACAAAGTTATTGGATGCACAAGATTGATTAAAAACCCTAATTTGACAAGAATAAGTCTAGGTAGGACGAAAATGACCTAATTGATCATCCAATGACACAAACACACCTATTGGATGCACAAGATTGGTTAAAAACCCTAATTGGACATGAATAAGCCTAGGGACGACGAAAACGACCTAATTGATCATCCATTGACACAAACACACCTATTGGATGAACAAGATTGGTTAAAAACCCTAATTGGACAAGAATAAGCCTAGGGAGGACGAAAATGACCTAATTGATCATCCAATGACACAAACACACCTATTGGATGCACAAGATTGGTTAAAAACCCTAATTGGACAAGAATATGCCTAGGGAGGACGAAAATGACCTAAATATTAATTCAATGACACAAACAAAGTTATTGGATGCACAAGATTGGTTAAAAACCCTAATTGGACAAGAATAAGCCTAGGGAGGACGAAAATGACCTAATTGATCATCCAATGACACAAACACACCTATTGGATGCACAAGATTGGTTAAAAACCCTAATTGGACAAGAATATGCCTAGGGAGGACGAAAATGACCTAAATATTAATTCAATGACACAAACAAAGTTATTGGATGCACAAGATTGGTGAAAAACCCTAATTGGACAAGAATAAGCCTAGGGGGAACGAAAATGACCTAATTGATCATCCAATGACACAAACACACCTATTGGATGCACAAGATTGGTTAAAAACCCTAATTGGACAAGAATATGCCTAGGGAGGACGAAAATGACCTAAATATTAATTCAATGACACAAACAAAGTTATTGGATGCACAAGATTGGTTAAAAACCCTAATTGGACAAGAATAAGCCTAGGGAGGACGAAAATGACCTAATTGATCATCCAATGACACAAACACACCTATTGGATGCACAAGATTGGTTAAAAACCCTAATTGGACAAGAATATGCCTAGGGAGGACGAAAATGACCTAAATGTTAATCCAATGACACAAATGAACTTATTCGATGCACAACATTGGTTAAAAACCCTAATTGGACAAGAGTAAGCCTAGGGAGGACGAAAATGACCTAAATGTTAATCCAATGACACAAATGAACTTATTCGATGCACAAGATTGGTTAAAAACCCTAATTGGACAAGAATAAGCATAGAAAAGACGAAAATGACCTAATATATCATCCAATGACACAAACACACCTATTGGATGCACAAGATAGGTTAAAAACCCTAATTGGATAAGAATATGCCTAGGGAGGACGAAAATGACCTAATTGAATATCCAATGACACAAACACACCTATTGGATGCACAAGATTGGTTAAAAACCCTAATTGGACAAGAATATGCCTAGGGAGGACGAAAATGACCTAAATATTAATTCAATGACACAAACAAAGTTATTGGATGCTCAAGATTGGTTAAAAACCTTAATTGGACAAGAATAAGCCTAGGGAGGACGAAAATGACCTAAATATTAATTCAACGACACAAACAAAGTTATTGGATGCACAAGATTGGTTAAAAACCCTAATTGGACAAGAATAAGCCTAGGGAGGACGAAAATGACCTAATTGATCATCCAATGACACAAACACACCTATTGGATGCACAAGATTGGTTAAAAACCCTAATTGGACAAGAATATGCCTAGGGAGGACGAAAATGACCTAAATATTAATTCAATGACACAAACAAAGTTATTGGATGCAAAGATTGGTTAAAAACCCTAATTGGACAAGAATAAGCCTAGGGAGGACGAAAATGACCTAATTGATCATCCAATGACACAAACACACCTATTGGATGCACAAGATTGGTTAAAAACCCTAATTGGACAAGAATAAGCCTAGGGAGGACGAAAATGACCTAATTGATCATCCAATGACACAAACACACCTATTGGATGCACAAGATTGGTTAAAAACCCTAATTGGACAAGAATATGCCTAGGGAGGACGAAAATGACCTAAATATTAATTCAATGACACAAACAAAGTTATTGGATGCACAAGATTGATTAAAAACCCTAATTTGACAAGAATAAGTGTAGGTAGGATGAAAATGACCTAATTGATCATCCAATGACACAAACACACCTATTGGATGCACAAGATTGGTTAAAAACCCTAATTGGACAAGAATAAGCCTAGGGAGGACGAAAATGACCTAATTGATCATCCAATGACACAAACACACCTATTGGATGCACAAGATTGGTTAAAAACCCTAATTGGACAAGAATATGCCTAGGGAGGACGAAAATGACCTAAATGTTCATCCAATGGCACAAACACACCTATTGAAGGCACAAGATTGGTTAAAAACCCTAATTGGACAAGAATAAGCCTAGGGAGGACGAAAATGACCTAATTGATCATCCAATGACACAAACACACCTATTGGATGCACAAGATTGGTTAAAAACCCTAATTGGACAAGAATATGCCTAGGGAGGACGAAAATGACCTAAATGTTAATCCAATGACACAAATGAACTTATTGGATGCACAAGATTGGTTAAAAACCCTAACTGGACAAGAATAAGCCTAGGGAGGCTGAAAATGACCTAATTGATCATCAAATGACACAAACACACCTATTGGATGCAAAAGATTGGTTAAAAACCCTAATTGAACAAGAATATGCCTAGGGAGGACGAAAATGACCTAAATATTAATTCAATGACACAAACAAACTTATTGGATGCGCAAGATTGGTTAAAAACCCTAATTGGACAAGAATAAGCCTAGGGAGGACGAAAATGACCTAATTGATCATCCAATGACACAAACACACCTATTGGATGCACAAGATTGGTTAAAAACCCTAATTGGACAAGAATATGCCTAGGGAGGACGAAAATGACCTAATTGATCATCCAATGACACAAATGAACTTATTGGATGCACAAGATTAGTTAAAAACCCTAATTGGACAAGAATAAGCTTTGGGAGGACGAAAATTACCTAATTGATCATCCAATGACACAAACACACCTATTGGATGCACAAGATTGGTCTAAAACTCTAAATGAGCAAGAATATGCCTAGGGAGGACGAAAATGACCAAAATGTTAATCCAATGACACAAATGAACGTATTGGATGCACAAGATTGGTTAAAAACCCTAATTGGACAAGAATAAGCCTAGGGAGGACGAAAATGACCTAATTGATCATCCAATGACACAAACACACCTATTGGATGCACAAGATTGGTTAAAAACCCTAATTGGACAAGAATATGCCTAGGGAGGACGAAAATGACCTAATTGATCATCCAATGACACAAACACACCTATTGGATGCACAAGATTGGTTAAAAACCCTAATTGGACAAGAATATGCCTAGGGAGGACGAAAATGACCTAAATATTAATTCAATGACACAAACAAAGTTATTGGATGCACAAGATTGGTTGAAAACCCTAATTGGACAAGAATATGTCTAGGGAGGACGAAAATGACCTAAATGTTAATCCAATGACACAAATGAACTTATTGGATGCACAACACTGGTAAAAAACCCTAATTGGACAAGAGTAAGCCTAGGAAGGACGAAAATAACCTAATTGATCATCCAATGACACAAACACACCTATTGGATGCACAAGATTGGTTAAAAACCCTAATTGGACAAGAATATGCCTAGGGAGGACGAAAATGACCTAAATGATAATCCAATGACACAAATGAACTTATTGGATGTACAAGATTGGTTAAAAACCCTAATTGGACAAGAATAAGCCTAGGGAGGACGAAAATGACCTAATTGATCATCCAATGACACAAACACACCTATTGGATGCACAAGATTGGTTAAAAACCCTAATTGGACAAGAATAAGCCTAGGGAGGACGAAAATGACCTAATTGGTCATCCAATGCCACAAACACACCTATTGGATGCACAAGATTGGTTAAAAACCCTAATTGGACAAGAATATGCCTAGGGAGGACGAAAATGACTTAATTGGTCATCCAATGACAGAAACACACCTATTGGATGCACTAGATTGGTTAAAAACCCTAATTGGACAAGAATATGCCTAGGGAGGATGAAAAGAACCTAATTGATCATCCAATGAGACAAACACACCTATTGGATGCACAAGATTGGTTAAAAACCCTAACTGGACAAGAATATGCCTAGGGAGGACGAAAATGACCTAAATGTTAATCCAATGACACAAATGAACTTATTGGATGCACAAGATTGGTTAAAAACCCTAATTGATCATCCAATGAAAAAAACACACCTATTGGATGCACAAGATTGGTTAAAAACCCTAATTGGACAAGAATAAGCCTAGGGAGGACGAAAATGACCTAAATGTCAATCCAATGACACAACTCAACTTATTGGATGCACAAGATTGGTTAAAAATCCTAATTGGACAAGAATAAGCCTATGGAGGACGCAAATGACCTAATTGATCATCCAATGACACAAACACACCTATTGGATGCACAAGATTGGTTAAAAACCCTAATTGGACAAGAATATGCGTAGGGAGGAGGAAAATAACCTAAATATTAATTCAATGACACAAACAAAGTTATTGGATGCACAAGATTGGTTAAAAACCCTAATTGGACAAGAATAAGCCTAGGGAGGACGAAAATGACCTAATTGATCATCCAATGACACAAACACACCTATTGGATGCACAAGATTGGTTAAAAACCCTAATTGGACAAGAATATGCCTAGGGAGGACGAAAATGACCTCATTGATCATCCAATGACACAAATGAACTTATTGGATGCACAAGATTAGTTAAAAACCATAATTGGACAGGAATAAGCCTAAGGAGGACGAAAATAACCTAATTGATCATCCAATGACACAAATACAGCTATTGGATGCATAAGATTGGTTAAAAACCCTAATTGGACAAGAATATGCCTAGGGAGGACGAAAATGACCTAAATGTTAATCCAATGACACAAATGAACTTATTGGATGCACAAGATTGGTTAAAAACCCTAATTGGACAAGAATAAGCCTAGGGAGGACGAAAATGACCTAATTGATCATCCAATGACACAAACACACCTATTGGATGCACAAGATTGGTTAAAAACCCTAATTGGACAAGAATATGCCTAGGGAGGACGAAAATGACCTCATTGTTCATCCAATGACACAAACACACCTATTGGATGCACAAGATTGGTTAAAAACCCTAATTGGACAAGAATAAGCCTAGGGAGAACGAAAATGACCTAAATGTTAATCCAATGATACAACTCAACTTATTGGATGCACAAGATTGGTTAAAAACCCTAATTGGACAAGAATATGCCTAGGGAGGACGAAAATGACCTAAATGTTAATCCAATGACACAAATGAACTTATTGGATGCACAAGATTGGTTAAAAACCCTAATTGGACAAGAATAAGCCTTGGGAGGATGAAAATGACCTAATTGATCATCCAATGACACAAACACACCTATTGGATGCACAAGACTGGTTAAAAATCCTAGTTGGACAAGAATATGCCTAGGAAGAACGAAAATGACCTAATTGATCATCCAATGACACAAATGAACTTATTGGATGCACAAGATTGGTTAAAAACCCTAATTGGACAAGAATAAGCCTAGGGAGGACGAAAATGACCTAATTGATCATCCAATGACACAAACACACCTATTGGATGTAGAAGATTGGTTAAAAACCCTAATTGGACAAGAATTAGCCTAGGGAGGACGAAAATGACCTAATTGATCATCCAATGACACAAACACACCTATTGGATGTACAAGATTGGTTAAAAACCCTAATTGGACAAGAATTAGCCTAGGGAGGTCGAAAATGACCTAATTGATCATCCAATGACACAAACACACCTATTGGATGCACAAGATTGGTTAAAAACCCTAATTGGACAAGAATAAGCCTAGGGAGGACGAAAATGACCTAATCGATCATCCAATGACACAAACACACCTATTGGATGCACAAGATTGGTTAAAAACCCTAGTTGGACAAGAATATGCCTAGGGAGGACGAAAATGACCTAATTGATCATCCAATGACACAAATGAACTTATTGCATGCACAAGATTTGTTAAAAACCCTAATTGGACAAGAATAAGCCTAGGGAGGACGAAAATGACCTAATTGATCATCCAATGACACAAACACACCTATTGGATGCACAAGATTGGTTAAAAACCCTAATTGGACAAGAATATGCCTAGGGAGGACGAAAATGACCTCAATTGATCATCCAATGACACAAAC
The DNA here is from genome assembly GCA_037974775.1 of Cicer pinnatifidum. NCBI lineage: Eukaryota > Viridiplantae > Streptophyta > Magnoliopsida > Fabales > Fabaceae > Cicer > Cicer pinnatifidum. Next base: position 113,049 of record JBBPBR010001436.1, on the reverse strand, counting down.
ACACCTATTGGATGCACAATTTTGGTTAAAAACCCTAATTGGACAAGAATATGGCTAGGGAGGACGAAAATGACCTAAATGTTAAACCAATGACACAAATGAACTTATTGGATGCACAAGATTGGTTAAAAACCCTAATTGGACAAGAATAAGCCTAGGGAGGACGAAAATGACCTAATTGATCATCCAATTACACAAACACACCTATTGGTTGTACAAGACGGTTAAAAACCCTAATTGGACAAGAATAACCCTAGGGAGGACGAAAATGACCTAATTGATCATCCAATGACACAAACACACCTATTGGATGCACAAGATTGGTTAAAAACCCTAATTGGACAAGAATAAGCCTAGGGAGGATCAAAGTGACCTAATTGATCATCCAATGACACAAAGACACCTATTGGATGCACAAGATTGGTTAAAAACCCTAATTGGACAAGAATATGCCTAGGGAGGACGAAAATGAACTAAATTGATCATCCAATGACACAAACACACCTATTGGATGCACAAGATTGGTAAAAAACCCTAATTGGACAAGAATATGGCTAGGGAGGACGAAAATGACCTAAATGTTAATCCAATGACACAAATGAACTTATTGGATGCACAAGATTGGTTAAAAACCCTAATTGGACAAGAATAAGCCTAGGGAGGACGAAAATGACCTAATGGATCATTCAATGACACAAACACACCTATTGGTTGTACAAGATTGGTTAAAAACCCTAATTGGACAAGAATAAGCCTAGGGAGGGCGAAAATGACCTAATTGATCATCCAATGACACAAACACACCTATTGGATGCACAAGATTGGTTAAAAACCCTAATTGGACAAGAATATGCCTAGGGAGGACGAAAATGACCTAAATTGATCATCCAATGACACAAACTCACCTATTGGATGCACAAGATTGGTTAAAAACCCTAATTGGACAAGAATATGCCTAGGGAGGACGAAAATGACCTAAATGTTAATCCAATGACACAAATGAACTTATTGGATGCACAAGATTGGTTAAAAACCCTAATTGGACAAGAATATAACTAGGGAGGACGAAAATGACCTAAATATTAATTCAATGACACAAACAAACTTATTGGATGCACAAGATTGGTTAAAAACCCTAATTGGACAAGAATAAGCCTAGGGAGGACGAAAATGACCTAATTGATCATCCAATGACACAAACACACCTATTGGATGCACAAGATTGGTTAAAAACCCTAATTGGACAAGAATATGCCTAGGGAGGACGAAAATGACCTAATTGATCATCCAATGACACAAATGAACTTATTGGATGCACAAGATTAGTTAAAAACCCAAATTGGACATGAATAAGCCTAGGGAGGACAAAAATAACCTAATTGATCATCAAATGACACAAACACACCTATTGGATGCACAAGATTGGTTAAAAACCCTAATTGGACAAGAATATGCCTAGGGAGGACGAAAATGACCTAAATGTTAATCCAATGACACAAATGAACTTATTGGATGCACAAGATTGGTTAAAAACCCTAATTGGACAAGAATAAGCCTAGGGAGGACGAAAATGACCTAATTGATCATCCAATGACACAAACACACCTATTGGATGCACAAGATTGGTTAAAAACCCTAATTGGACAAGAATAAGCCTAGGGAGGACGAAAATGACCTAATTGATCATCCATTGCCACAAACACACCTATTGGATACACAAGATTGGTTAAAAACCCTAATTGGACGGGAATAAGCCTAAGGAGGTTGAAAATGACATAATTGATCATCCAATGACACAAACACACCTATTGGATGCACAAGATTGGTTAAAAACCCTAATTGGACAAGAATATGCCTAGGGAGGACAAAAATAACCTAATTGATCATCCAATGACACAAACACACCTATTGGATACACAAGATTGGTTAATAACCCTAATTGGACAATAATATGCCTAGGTAGGACGAAAATGACCTAAATGTTAATCCAATGACACAAATGAACTTATTGGATGCACAAGATTGGTTAAAAACCCTAATTGGACAAGAATAAGCCTAGGGAGGACGAAAATGACCTAATTGATCATCCAATGACACAAACACATTTATGGGATCACAAGATTGGTTAACAACCCTAATTGGACAAGAATAAGCCTAGGGAGGACGAAAATGACCTAATTGATGATCCATTGCCACAAACACACCTATTGGATGCACAAGATTGGTTAAAAACCCTAATTGGACAAGAATATGCCTAGGGAGGACGAAAATGACCTAATTGGTCATCCAATGACACAAACACACCTATTGGATGCACAAGATTGGTTAAAAACCCTAATTGGACAAGAATAAGCCTAGGGAGGATGAAAATAACCTGATTGATCATCCAATGACACAAACACACCTACTGGATGCAAAAGATTGGTTAAAAACCCTAATTGGACAAGAATATGCCTAGGGAGAACGAAAATGACCTAAATGTTAATCCAATGACACAAATGAACTTATTGGATGCACAAGATTGGTTAAAAACCCTAATTGGACAAGAATAAGCCTAGGGAGGACGAAAATGACCTAATTGATCATCCAATGACACAAACACACCTATTGGATGCACAAGATTGGTTAAAAACCCTAATTGGACAAGAATATGCCTAGGGAGGACGAAAATGACCTAAATGTTAATCCAATGACACAAATGAACTTATTGGATGCACAAGATTGGTTAAAAACCCTAATTGGACAAGAATAAGCCTAGGAAGGACGAAAATGACCTAATTGATCATCCAATGACACAAACATACCTGTTGGAAGCACAAGATTGGTTAAAAACCCTAGTTGGACAAGAATATGCCTAGGGAGGACGAAAATGACATAATTGATCATCCAATGACACAAATGAACTTATTGGATGCACAAGATTGGTTAAAAACCCTAATTGGACAAGAATAAGCCTAGGGAGGACGAAAATGACCTAATTGATCATCCAATGACACAAACACACCTATTGGATGCACAAGATTGGTTAAAAACCCTAATTGGACAAGAATATGCCTAGGGAGGACGAAAATGACCTAAATGTTAATCCAATGACACAAATGAACTTATTGGATGCACAAGATTGGTGAAAAACCCTAATTGGACAAGAATAAGCCTTGGGAGGATGAAAATGACCTGATTGATCATCCAATGACACAAACACACCTATTGGATGCACAAGATTGGTTAAAAACCATAATTGGACAAGAATATGCCTAGGAAGGACGAAAATGACCTAATTGATCATCCAATGACACAAATGAACTTATTGGATGCACAAGATTGGTTAAAAACCCTAATTGGACAAGAATAAGCCTAGGGAGGACGAAAATGACCTAATTGATCATCCAATGACACAAACACACCTATTGGATGCACAAGATTGGTTAAAAACCCTAATTGGACAAGAATATGCCTAGGGAGGACGAAAATGACCTAAATGTTAATCCAATGACACAAATGAACTTATTGGATGCACAAGATTGGTTAAAAACCCTAATTGGACAAGAAAAAGCCTTCAGAGGACGAAAATGACCTAATTGGTCATCCAATGACACAAACACACCTATTGGATGCAAAAGACTGGATAAAAACCCTAATTGGACAAGAATATGTCTAGGAAGGACGAAAATGACCTAATTGATCATCCAATGACACAAACACACCTATTGGATGCACAAGATTGGTTAAAAACCCTAATTGGACAAGAATAAGCCTAGGGAGAACGAAAATGACCTAATTGATCATCCAATGACACAAACACACCTATTGGATGCACAAGATTGGTTAAAAACCCTAATTGGACAAGAATAAGGCCAGGGAGGACGAAAATGACCAAAATATTAATTCAATGACACAAACAAAGTTATTGGATGCACAAGATTGGTTAAAAACCCTAATTGGACAAGAATAAGCCTAGGGAGGACGAAAATGACCTAATTGATCATCCAATGACACAAACACACCTATTGGATGCACAAGATTGGTTAAAAACCCTAATTGGACAAGAATAAGCCTAGGGAGGATCAAAGTGACCTAATTGATCATCCAATGACACAAAGACACCTATTGGATGCACAAGATTGGTTAAAAACCCTAATTGGACAAGAATATGCCTAGGGAGGACGAAAATGACCTAAATGTTAATCCAATGACACAAATGAACTTATTGGATGCACAAGATTGGTTAAAAACCCTAATTGGACAAGAATAAGCCTATGGAGGACGAAAATCACCTAAATATTAATCCAATGACACAACTCAACTTATTGGATGCACAAGATTGGTTAAAAACCCTAATTGGACAAGAATAAGCCTAGGGAGGACGAAAATGACCTAATTGATCATCCAATGACACAAACACACCTATTGGATGCACAAGATTGGTTAAAAACCCTAATTGGACAAGAATAAGCCTAGGGAGGACGAAAATGACCTAATTGATCATCCAATGACACAAACACACCTATTGGATGCACAAGATTGGTTAAAAACCCTAATTGGACAAGAATATGCCTAGGGAGGACGAAAATGACCTAAATGTTAATCCAATGACACAAATGAACTTATTGGATGCACAAGATTGCTTAAAAACCCTAATTGGACAAGAATATGTCTATGGAGGACGAAAATGACCTAATTGATCATCCAATGACACAAACACACCTATTGGATGCACAAGATTGGTTAAAAACCCTAATTGGACAAGAATAAGCCTAGGGAGGACGAAAATGACCTAATTGATCATCCAATGACACAAACACACCTATTGGATGCACAAGATTGGTTAAAAACCATAATTGGACAAGAATATGCCTAGGGAGGATGAAAATGACCTAATTGATCATCCAATGACACAAACACACCTATTGGATGCACAAGATTGGTTAAAAACCCTAATTGGACAAGAATATGCCTAGGGAGGACGAAAATGACATAAATGTTAATCCAATGACACAAATGCACTTATTGGATGCACAAGATTGGTTAAAAACCCTAATTGGACAAGAATAAGCCTAGGGAGGACGAAAATGACCTAATTGATCATCCAATGACACAAACACACCTATTGGATGCACAAGATTGGTTAAAAACCCTAATTGGACAAGAATATGCCTAGGGAGGACCAAAATGACCTAATTGATCATCCAATGACACAAACACACCTATTGGATGCAAAAGATTGGTTAAAAATCCTAATTGGACAAGAATATGCCTAGGGAGGACGAAAATGACCTAATTGATCATCCAATGACACAAATGAACTTATTGGATGCACAAGATTGGTTAAAAACCCTAATTGGACAAGAATATGCCTAGGGAGGACGAAAATGACCTAAATATTAATTCTATGACACAAACAAAGTTATTGGATGCACAAGATTGGTTAAAAACCCTAATTGGACAAGAATAAGCCTAGGGAGGACGAAAATGACCTAATTGATCATCCAATGACACAAACACACCTATTGGATGCACAAGATTGGTTAAAAACCCTAATTGGACAAGAATAAGCCTAGGGAGGACGAAAATGACCTAATTGATCATCCAATGACACAAACACACCTATTGGATGCACAAGATTGGTTAAAAACCCTAATTGGACAAGAATAAGCCTATGGAGGACGAAAATGACCTAATTGGTCATCCAATGACACAAATGAACTTATTGGATGCACAAAATTAGTTAAAAACCCTAATTGGACAAGAATAAGCCTAGGGAGGACAAAAATGACCTAATTGATCATCCAATGACACAAACACACCTATTGGATGCACAAGATTGGTTAAAAACCCTAATTGGACAAGAATAAGCCTAGGGAGGACGAAAATGACCTAATTGATCATCCAAGGACACAAACACACCTATTGGATGCACAAGATTGGTTAAAAAAGCCTAATTGGACAAGAATAAGCCTAGGGAGGACGAAAATGACCTAATTGATCATCCAATGACACAAACACACCTATTGGATGCACAAGATTGGTTAAAAACCCTAATTGGACAAGAATAAGCCTAGGGAGGACGAAAATAACCTAATTGATCATCCAATGACACAAACACACCTATTGGATGCACAAGATTGGTTAAAAACCTGAATTGGACAAGAATATGCCTAGGGAGGACGAAAATGACCTAAATATTAATTCAATGAAACAAACAAACTTATTGGATGCACAAGATTGGTTAAAAACTCTAATTGGACAAGAATAAGCCTAGGGAGGACGAAAATGACCTAATTGATCATCCAATGACACAAACACACCTATTGGATGCACAAGATTGGTTAAAAACCCTAATTGGACAAGAATAAGCCTAGGGAGGACGAAAATGACCTAATTGATCATCCAATGACACAAACACACCTATTGGATGCACAAGATTGGTTAAAAACCCTAATTGGACAAGAATAAGCCTAGGGAGGACGAAAATGACCTAATTGATAATCCATTGACACAAATGACCTTATTGGATGCACAAGATTAGTTAAAAACCCTAATTGGACAAGAATAAGCCTAGGGAGGACGAAAATAACCTAATTGATCATCCAATGACACAAACACACCTATTGGATGCACAAGATTGGTTAAAAACCCTAATTGGAGAAGAATAAGCCTAGGGAGGACGAAAATGACTTAATTGATCATCCAATGACACAAATACACCTATTGGATGCACAAGATTGGTTAAAAACCCTAATTGGACAATAATAAGCCTAGGGAGGACGAAAATGACTTAATTGATCATCCAATGACACAAACACACCTATTGGATGCACAAGATTGGTTAAAAACCCTAATTGGACAAGAATATTGCTAGGGAGGACGAAAATGACCTAATTGATCATCCAATGACACAAACACACCTATTGGATGCACAAGATTGGTTAAAAACCCTAATTGGACAAGAATATGCCTAGGGAGGACGAAAATGACCTAAATGTTAATCCAATGACACAAATGAACTTATTGGATGCACAAGATTGGTTAAAAACCCTAATTGGACAAGAATAAGCCTAGGGAGGACGAAAATGACCTTAATGTTAATCCATTGACACAAATGAACTTATTGGATGCCCAAGATTAGTTAAAAACCCTAATTGGACAAGAATAAGCTTAGGGAGGACGAAAATGACCTAATTGATCATCCAATGACACAAACACACCTATTGGATGCACAAGATTGGTTAAAAACCCTAATTGGACAAGAATAAGCCTAGGGAGGACGAAAATGACCTAATTGATCATCCAATGACACAAACACACCTATTGGATGCACAAGATTGGTTAAAAACCCTAATTGGACAAGAATATGCCTAGGGAGGACGAAAATGACCTAATTGATCATCCAATGACACAACTCAACCTATTGGATGCACAAGATTGGTTAAAAACCCTAATTGGACAAGAATAAGCCTAGGGAGGACGAAAATGACCTAATTGATCATCCAATGACACAAACACACCTATTGGATGCACAAGATTGGTTAAAAACCCTAATTGGACAAGAATATGCCTAGAGAGGACGAAAATGACCTAATTGATCATCCAATGACACAAACACACCTATTGGATGCACAAGATCGGCTAAAAACCCTAATTGAACAAGAATAAGCCTAGGGAGGACGAAAATGACCTAATTGATCATCCAATGACACAAACAAACCTATTGGATGCACAAGATTGGTTAAAAACCCTAATTGGACAAGAATATGCCTAGGGAGGACGAAAATGACCTAAATGTTAATCCAATAACACAAATGAACGTATTGGATGCACAAGATTGGTTAAAAACCCTAATTGGACAAGAATATGCCTAGGTAGGACGAAAATGACCTAATTGATCATCCAATGACACAAAAACACCTATTGGATGCACAAGATTGGTTAAAAACCCTAATTGGACAAGAATATGCCTAGGGAGGACGAAAATGACATAATTGATCATCCAATGACACAAACACACCTATTGGATGCACAAGATTGGTTAAAAACCCTAATTGGACAAGAATAAGCGTAGGGAGAACGAAAATGACCTAAATGTTAAACCAATGACACAACTCAACTTATTGGATGCACAAGATTGGTTAAAAACCCTAATTGGACAAGAATAAGCCTAGGGAGGACGAAAATGACCTAATTGATCATCCAATGACACAAACACACCTATTGGATGCACAAGATTGGTTAAAAACCCTAATTGGACAAGAATATGCCTAGGGAGGACGAAAATGACCTAAATGTTAATCCAATGACACAAATGAACTTATTGGATGCACAAGATTGGTTAAAAACCATAATTGGACAAGAATAATCATAGAAAGGACGAAAATGACCTAATTGATCATCCAATGACACAAACACACCTATTGGATGCACAAGATTGGTTAAAAACCCAAATTGGACAAGAATATGCCTAGGGAGGACGAAAATGACCTAAATGTTAATCCAATGAAACAAATGAACTTATTGGATGCACAAGATTGGTTAAAAACCCTAATTGGACAAGAATAAGCCAAGGTTGGACGAAAATAACCTAATTGATCATCCAATGACACAAACACACCTATTGGATGCACAAGATTGGTTAAAAACCCTAATTGGACAAGAATATGCCTAGGGAGGACGAAAATGACCTAAATGTTAATCCAAAGACACAAATGAACTTATTGGATGCACAACATTGCTTAAAAACCCTAATTGGACAAGAGTAAGCCTAGGAAGGGCGAAAATAACCTAATTGATCATCCAATGACACAAACACACCTATTGGATGCACAAGATTGGTTAAAAACCCTAATTGGACAAGAATAAGCCTAGGGACGACGAAAACGACCTAATTGATCATCCAATGACACAAACACACCTATTGGATGCACAAGATTGGTTAAAAACCCTAATTGGACAAGAATAAGCTTAGGGAGGACGAAAATGACCTAATTGATCATCCAATGACACAAACACACCTATTGGATGCACAAGATTGGTTAAAAACCCTAATTGGACAAGAATATGCCTAAGGAGGACGAAAATGACCTAAATTGATCATCCAATGACACAAACACACCTATTGGAAACACAAGATTGGTTAAAAACCCTAATTGGACAAGAATATGCCTAGGGAGGACGAAAATGACCTAAATTGATCATCCAATGACACAAACACACCTATTGGATGCACAAGATTGGTTAAAAACCCTAATTGGACAAGAATATGCCTAGGTAGGACGAAAATGACCTAAATGTTAATCCAATGAGACAAATGAACTTATTGGATGCACAAGATTGGTTAAAAACCCTTATTGGACAAGAATAAGCCTAGGGAGGACGAAAATGACCTAATTGATCATCCAATGACACAAACACACCTATTGGATGCACAAGATTGGTTAAAAACCCTAATTGGGCAAGTATAAGCATAGGGAGGACGAAAATGACCTAATTGATCATCCAATGACACAAACACACCTACTGGATGCACAAGATTGGTTAAAAACCCTTATTGGACAAGAATAAGCCTAGGGAGGACGAAAATGACCTAATTGATCATCCAATGACACAAACACACCTATTGGATGCACAAGATTGGTTAAAAACCCTAATTGGACAAGAATAAGCCTAGGGAGGACGAAAATGACCTAATTGATCATCCAATGACACAAACACACCTATTGGATGCACAAGATTGGTTAAAAACCCTAATTGGACAAGAATATGCCTAGGGAGGACGAAAATGACCTAAATTGATCATCCAATGACACAAATGAACTTATTGGATGCACAAGATTGGTTAAAAACCCTAATTGGACAAGAATATGCCTTGGGAGGACGAAAATGACCTAAATATTAATTCAATGACACAAACAAAGTTATTGGATGCACAAGATTGGTTAAAAACCCTACTTGGACAAGAATAAGCCTAGGGAGGATCAAAGTGACCTAATTGATCATCCAATGACACAAACACACCTATTGGATGCACAATATTGGTTAAAAACCCTAATTGGACAAGAATATGCCTTGGGAGGACGAAAATGACCTTAATGTTAATCCAATGACACAAATGAACTTATTGGATGCACAAGATTGGTTAAAAACCCTAATTGGACAAGAATAAGCCTAGGAAGGACGAAAATGACCTAATTGATCATCCAATGACACAAACACACCTATTGGATGCACCACATTGATTAAAAACCCGAATTGGACAAGAATATGCCTAGGGAGGACGAAAATGACCTAATTGATCATCCAATGACACAAACACACCTATTGGATGCACAAGATCGGTTAAAAACCCTAATTGGACAAGAATAAGCCTTGGGAGGACGAAAATGACCTAATTGATCATCCAATGACACAAACACACCTATTGGATGTACAAGATTGGTTAAAAACCCTTATTGGACAAGAATAAGCCTAGGGAGGACGAAAATGACCTAATTGATCATCCAACGACACAAACACACCTATTGGATGCACAAGATTGGTTAAAAACCTTAATTGGACAAGAATAAGCCTAGGGAGGACGAAAATGACCTAATCGATCATCCAATGACACAAACACACCTATTGGATGCACAAGATCGGTTAAAAACCCTAATTGGACAAGAATAAGCCTAGGGAGGACGAAAATGACCTAATTGATCATCCAATGACACAAACACACCTATCGGATGCACAAGATTGGTTAAAAACCCTAATTGGACAAGAATAAGCCTAGGGAGGAAGAAAATGACCTAATTGATCATCCAATGACACAAACACACCTATTGGATGCACAAGATTGGTTAAAAACCCTAATTGGACAAGAATAAGCCTAGGGAGGACGAAAATGACCTAATTGATCATCCAATGACACAAACACACCTATTGGATGCAGAAGATTGGTATAAAACCTTAGTTGGACAAGAATATGCCAAGGGAGGACGAAAATGACCTAATTGATCATCCAATGACACAAACACACCTATTGGATGCACAAGATTGGTTAAAAACCCTAATTGGACAAGAATAAGCCTAGGGAGGACGAAAATGACCTAATTGATCATCCAATGACACAAACACACCTATTGGATGCACAAGATTGGTTAAAAACCCTAATTGGACAAGAATATGCCTAGGGAGGACGAAAATGACCTAAATATTAATTCAATGACACAAACAAAGTTATTGGATGCACAAGATTGATTAAAAACCCTAATTTGACAAGAATAAGTCTAGGTAGGACGAAAATGACCTAATTGATCATCCAATGACACAAACACACCTATTGGATGCACAAGATTGGTTAAAAACCCTAATTGGACATGAATAAGCCTAGGGACGACGAAAACGACCTAATTGATCATCCATTGACACAAACACACCTATTGGATGAACAAGATTGGTTAAAAACCCTAATTGGACAAGAATAAGCCTAGGGAGGACGAAAATGACCTAATTGATCATCCAATGACACAAACACACCTATTGGATGCACAAGATTGGTTAAAAACCCTAATTGGACAAGAATATGCCTAGGGAGGACGAAAATGACCTAAATATTAATTCAATGACACAAACAAAGTTATTGGATGCACAAGATTGGTTAAAAACCCTAATTGGACAAGAATAAGCCTAGGGAGGACGAAAATGACCTAATTGATCATCCAATGACACAAACACACCTATTGGATGCACAAGATTGGTTAAAAACCCTAATTGGACAAGAATATGCCTAGGGAGGACGAAAATGACCTAAATATTAATTCAATGACACAAACAAAGTTATTGGATGCACAAGATTGGTGAAAAACCCTAATTGGACAAGAATAAGCCTAGGGGGAACGAAAATGACCTAATTGATCATCCAATGACACAAACACACCTATTGGATGCACAAGATTGGTTAAAAACCCTAATTGGACAAGAATATGCCTAGGGAGGACGAAAATGACCTAAATATTAATTCAATGACACAAACAAAGTTATTGGATGCACAAGATTGGTTAAAAACCCTAATTGGACAAGAATAAGCCTAGGGAGGACGAAAATGACCTAATTGATCATCCAATGACACAAACACACCTATTGGAAGCACAAGATTGGTTAAAAACCCTAATTGGACAAGAATATGCCTAGGGAGGACGAAAATGACCTAAATGTTAATCCAATGACACAAATGAACTTATTGGATGCACAAGATTGGTTAAAAACCCTAATTGGACAAGAATAAGACTAGGGAGGAAGAAAATGACCTAATTGATCATCCAATTACACAAACACACCTATTGGATGCACAAGATTGGTTAAAAACCCTAGTTGGACAAGAATATGCCTAGGGAGGACGAAAATGACCTAATTGATCATCCAATGACTCAAATGAACTTATTGGATACACAAGATTGGTTAAAAACCCTAATTGGACAAGAATATGCCTAGGGAGGATGAAAAGGACCTAAATATTAATTCAATGACACAAACAAAGTTATTGGATGCACAAGATTGGTTAAAAACCCTAATTGGACAAGAATAAGCCTAGGGAGGACGAAAATGACCTAATTGATCATCCAATGACACAAACGTACCTATTGGAAGCACAAGATTGGTTAAAAACCCTAATTGGACAAGAATATGCCTAGGGAGGACGAAAATGACCTAAATGTTAATCCAATGACACAAATGAACTTATTGGATGCACAAGATTGGTTAAAAACCCTAATTGGACAAGAATAAGCCTAGGGAGGGCGAAAATGACCTAATTGATCATCCAATGACACAAACACACCTATTGGATGCACAAGATTGGTTAAACACCCTAACTGGACAAGAATATGCCTAGGGAGGATGAAAATGACCTAAATATTAATTCAATGACACAAACAAAGTTATTGGATGCACAAGATTGGTTAAAAACCCTAATTGGACAAGAATAAGCCTAGGGAGGACGAAAATGACCTAATTGATCATCCAATGACACAAACACACTTATTGGAAGCACAAGATTGGTTAAAAACCCTAATTGGACAAGAATATGCCTAGGGAGGACGAAAAAGACCTAAATGTTAATCCAATGACACAAATGAACTTATTGGATGCCAAAGATTGGTTAAAAACCCTAATTGGACAAGAATAAGCCTAGGGAGGGCGAAAATGACCTAATTGATCATCCAATGACACAAACACACCTATTGGATGCACAAGATTGGTTAAAAACCCTAATTGGACAAGAATATGCCTAGGGAGGACGAAAATGACCTAAATATTAATTCAATGACACAAACAAAGTTATTGGATGCACAAGATTGGTTAAAGACCCTAATTGGACAAGAATAAGCCTAGGGAGGAGGAAAATGACCTAATTGATCATCCAATGACACAAACACACCTATTGGAAGCACAAGATTGGTTAAAAACCCTAATTGGACAAGAATATGCCTAGGGAGGACGAAAATGACCTAAATGTTAATCCAATGACACAAATGAACTTATTGGATGCACAAGATTGGTTAAAAACCCTAATTGGACAAGAATAAGCCTAGGGAGGACGAAAATGACCTAATTGATCATCCAATGACACAAACACACCTATTGGATGCACAAGATTGGTTAAAAACCCTAATTGGACAAGAATATGCCTAGGGAGGACGAAAATGACCTAAATATTAATTCAATGACACAAACAAAGTTATTGGATGCACAAGATTGGTTAAAGACCCTAATTGGACAAGAATAAGCCTAGGGAGGAGGAAAATGACCTGATTGATCATCCTATGACACAAATAAACTTATTGGATGCACAAGAATGGTTAAAAACCTAATTCGACAATAATAAGCCTAGGGAGAATGAAAATGACCTAAATGTTAATCCAATGACACAACTCAACTTATTGGATGCACAAGATTGGTTAAAAACCCTAATTGGACAAGAATAAGCCTAGGGAGGACGAAAATGACCTAATTGATCATCCAATGACACAAACACACCTATTGGATGCACAAGATTGGTTAAAAACCCTAATTGGATAAGAATATGCCTAGGGAGGACGAAAATGACCTAATTGATCATCCAATGACACAAACACACCTATTGGATGCACAAGATTGGTTAAAAACACTAATTTGACAAGAATATGCCTAGGGAGGACGAAAATGACCTAAATATTAATTCAACACAAATGAACTTATTGGATGCGCAAGATGGGTTAAAAACCCTGATTGGTCGAGAATAAGCCTAGGGAGGACGAAAATGACCTAAATGTTAATCCAATGACACAAGTCAACTTATTGGATGCACAAGATTGGTTAAAAACCCTAATTGGACAAGAATAAGCCTAGGGAGGACGAAAATGACCTAATTGATCATCCAATGACACAGACACACCTATTGGATGCACAAGATTGGTTAAAAACCCTAATTGGACAAGAATAAGCCTAGGGAGGACCAGAATGACCTAATTGATCATCCAATGACACAAACACACCTATTGGATGCACAAGATTGGTTAAAAACCCTAATTGGACAAGAATATGCCTAGGGAGGACGAAAATGACCTAAATATTAATTCAATGACACAAACAAACTTATTGGATGCACAAGATTGGTTAAAAACCCTAATTGGACAAGAATAAGCCTAGGGAGAACGAAAAAGACCTAATTGATCATCCAATGACACAAACACACCTATTGGATGCACAAGATTGGTTAAAAACCCTAATTGGACAAGAATATGCCTAGGGAGGACGAAAATGACCTAAATGTTAATCCAATGACACAAATGAACTTATTGGATGCACAAGATTGGTTAAAAACCCTAATTGGACAAGAATAAGCCTAGGGAGGACGAAAATGACCTAATTGATCATCCAATGACACAAACACACCTATTGGATGCACAAGATTGGTTAAAAACCCTAATTGGACAAGAATTTGCCTCGGGAGGACGAAAATGACCTAAATGTCAATCCAATGACACAAATGAACTTATTGGATGCACAAGATTGGTTAAAAACCCTAATTGGACAAGAATATGCCTAGGGAGGACGAAAATGACCTAAATATTAATTCAATGACACAAACAAACTTATTGGAAGCATAAGATTGGTTAAAAACCCTAATTGGACAAGAATAAGCCTAGGGAGGACGAAAATGACCTAATTGATCATCCAATGACACAAACACACCTATTGGATGCACAAGATTGGTTAAAAACCCTAATTGGACAAGAATAAGCCTAGGGAGGACGAAAATGACCTAATTGATCATCCAATGACACAAACACACCTATTGGATGCACAAGATCGGTGAAAAACCCTAGTTGGACAAGAATATGCCTAGGGAGGACGAAAATGACCTAATTGATCATTCAATGACACAAATGAACTTATTGGATGCACAAGATTGGTTAAAAACCCTAATTGGACAAGAATAAGCCTAGGGAGGACGAAAATGACCTAATTGATCATCCAATGACACAAACACACCTATTGGATGCACAAGATTGGTTAAAAACCCTAGTTGGACAAGAATATGCCTAGTGAGGACAAAAATGACCTAATTGATCATCCAATGACACAAACAAACTTATTGGATGCACAAGATTGGTTAAAAACCCTAATTGGACAAGAATAAGCCTAGGGAGGACGAAAATTACCTAAATGTTAATCCAATGACACAAATGAACTTATTGGATGGACAAGATTGGTTAAAAACCATAATTGGGCAAGAATATGCGTAGCGAGGACGAAAATGACCTAATTGATCATCGAATGACACAAACACACCTATTGGATGCACAAGATTGGTTAACAACCCTAATTGGACAAGAATAAGCCTAGGGAGGAAGAAAATGACCTAAATGTTAATCCAATGACACAACTCAACTTATTGGATGCACAAGATTGGTTAAAAACCCTAATTGGACAAGAATAAGCCTAGGGAGCACGAAAATGACCCAATTGATCATCCAATGACACAAACACACCTATTGGATGCACCAGATTGGTTAAAAACCTTAATTGGACAAGAATATGCCTAGGGAGGACGAAAATGACCTAAATGTTAATCCAATGACACAAATGAACTTATTGGATGCACAAGATTGGTTAAAAACCCTAATTGGACAAGAA
Organism: Cicer pinnatifidum; assembly: GCA_037974775.1. Taxonomy (NCBI): domain Eukaryota; kingdom Viridiplantae; phylum Streptophyta; class Magnoliopsida; order Fabales; family Fabaceae; genus Cicer; species Cicer pinnatifidum. Next base: position 96,900 of record JBBPBR010001436.1, on the reverse strand, counting down.
TAAGCCTAGGGAGGACAAAAATGACCTAATTGATCATCCAATGACACAAACACACCTATTGGATGCACAAGATTGGTTAAAAACCCTAATTGGACAAGAATATGCCTAGGGAGGACGAAAATGACCTAAATATTAATTCAATCACACAAACAAACTTATCGGATGCACAAGATATGTTAAAAACCCTAATTGGACAAGAATAAGCCTAGGGAGGACGAAAATGACCTAATTGATCATCCAATGAAACCGACACACCTATTGGATGCACAAGATTGGTTAAAAACCCTAATTGGACAAGAATAAGCCTAGGGAGGACGAAAATGACCTAATTGATCATCCAATGACACAAACACACCTATTGGATGCACAAGATTGGTTAAAAACCCTAATTGGACAAGAATATGCCTAGGGAGGACGAAAATGACCTAAATATTAATTCAATGACACAAACAAAGTTATTGGATGCACAAGAATGGTTGAAAACCCTAATTGGACAAGAATAAGCCTAGGGAGGACGTAAATGACCTAATTGATCATCCAATGACACAAACACACCTATTGGATGCACAAGATTGGTTAAAAACCCTAATTGGACAAGAATATGCCTAGGGAGGACGAAAATGACCTAAATATTAATTCAATGACACAAACAAACTTATCGAATACACAAGATTGGTTAACAACCCTAATTGGACAAGAATAAGCCTAGGGAGGACGAAAATGACCTAATTGATCATCCAATGACACAAACACACCTATTGGATGCACAAGATTGGTTAAAAACCCTAATTGGACAAGAATATGCCTAGGGAGGACGAAAATGACCTAAATATTAATTTTATGACACAAACAAACTTATTGGATGCACAAGATTGGTTAAAAACCCTAATTGGACAAGAATATGCCTAGGGAGGACGAAAATGACCTAATTGATCATCCAATGACACAAACACACCTATTGGATGCACAAGATTGGTTAAAACCCCTATTTGGACAAGAATATGCCTAGGGAGGACGAAAATGACCTAAATATTAATTCAATGATACAAACAAAGTTATTGGATGCACAAGATTGGTTAAAAACCCTAATTGGACAAGAATAAGCCTAGGGAGAACGAAAATGACCTAATTGATCATCCAATGACACAAACACACCTATTGGATGCACAAGATTGGTTAAAAACCCTAATTGGACAAGAATATGCCTAGGGAGGACGAAAATGACCTAATTGATCATCCAATGACACAAACACACCTATTGGATGCACAAGATTGGTTAAAAACCCTAATTGGACAAGAATATGCCTAGGGAGGACGAAAATGACCTAAATATTAATTCAATGACACAAACAAACTTATTGGATGCACAAGATTGGTTAAAAACCCTAATTGGATAATAATATGCCTAGGGAGGACGAAAATGACCTAATTGATCATCCAATGACACTAATGAACTTATTGGATGCACAAGATTGGTTAAAAACCCTAATTGGACAAGAATAAGCCTAGGGAGGACGAAAATGACCTAATTGATCATCCAATGACACAAACACACCTATTGGATGCACAAGATTGGTTAAAAACCCTAATTGGACAAGAATATGCCTAGGGAGGACGAAAATGACCTAATTGATCATCCAATGACACAAACACACGTTTTGGATGCACAAGATCGGTTAAAAACCCTAATTGGACAAGAATAAGCCTAGGGAGGACGAAAATGACCTAATTGATCATCCAATGACACAAACACACCTATTGGATGCACAAGATTGGTTTAAAACCCTAATTGGACAAGAATATGCCTAGGGAGGACGAAAATGACCTAATTGATCATCTAATGACACAAATGAATGTATTGGATGCACAAGATTAGTTAAAAAAAATCAAATTGGACAAGAATATGCCTAGGGAGGACGAAAATAACCTAATTGATCGTCCAATGACACAAACACACCTATTGGATGCACAAGATTTGTTTAAAACCCTATTGGACAAGAATATGCCTACGGAGGACGAAAATGACCTAATTGATCATCCAATGACACAAACACACCTATTGGATGCACAAGATCGGATAAAAACCCTAATTGGAAAAGAATAAGCCTAGGGAGGACGAAAATGACCTAATTGATCATCCAATGACACAAACACACCTATTGGATGCACAAGATTGGTTAAAAACCCTAATTGGACAAGAATATGCCTAGGGAGGACGAAAATGACCTAATTGATCATCCAATGACACAAACACACCTATTGGATGCACAAGATTCGTTTAAAACCCTAATTGGACAAGAATATGTCTAGGGAGGACGACAATGACCTAATTGATCATCCAATGACACAAACACACCTATTGGATGCACAAGATTGGTTAAAAACCCTAATTGGACAAGAATATGCCTAGGCAGGACGAAAATGACCTAAATGTTAATCCAATGACACAAACGAACTTATTGGATGCACAAGATTGGTTAAAAACCCTAATTGGACAAGAATAAGCCTAGGGAGGACGAAAATGACCTAATTGATCATCCAATGACACAAACACACCTATTGGATGCACAAGATTGGTTAAAAACCCTAATTGGACAAGAATATGCCTAGGGAGGACGAAAATGACCTAAATATTAATTCAATGACATAAACAAACTTGTTGGATGCACAAGATTGGTTAAAAATCCTAATTGGACAAGAATAAGCCTAGGGAGGACGAAAATGACCTAATTGATCATCCAATGACACAAACACACCTATTGGATGGACAAGTTTGGTTAAAAACCCTAATTGGACAAGAATATGCCTAGGGAGGACGAAAATGACCTAAATGTTAATCCAATGACACAAATGAACTTATTGGATGCACAAGATTGGTTAAAAACCCTAATTGGACAAGAATAAGCCTAGGGAGGACGAAAATGACCTAATTGATCATCCAATGACACAAACACACCTATTGGATGCACAAGATTGGTTAAAAACCCTAATTGGACAAGAATATGCCTAGGGAGGACGAAAATGACCTAAATATTAATTCAATGACACAAACAAACTTATCGAATGCACAAGATTGGTTAAAAACCCTAATTGGACAAGAATAGGCCTACGGAGGGCGAAAATGACCTAATTGATCATCCAATGACACAAACACACCTATTGGATGCACAAGATTGGTTAAAAACCCTAATTGGACAAGAATAAGCCTAGGGAGGACGTAAATGACCTAATTGATCATCCAATGACACAAACACACCTATTGGATGCACAAGATTGGTTAAAAACCCTAATTGGACAAGAATAAGCCTAGGGAGGACCAAAATGACCTAATTGATCATCCAATGACACAAATACACCTATTGGATGCACAAGATTGGTTAAAAACCCTAATTAGACTAGAATAAGGCTAGGGATGACGAAAATGACCTAATTGATCATCCATTGCCACAAACACACCTAATGGATGAACAAGATTGGTTAAAAACCCTAATTGGACAAGAATATGCCTAGGGAGGACGAAAATGACCTAATTGGTCATCCAATGACACAAACACACCTATTGGATGCACAAGATTGGTTTAAAACCCTAATTGCACAAGAATAAGCCTAGGGAGGACGAAAATAACCTAATTGATCATCCAATGACACAAACACACCTATTGGATGCACAAGATTGGTTAAAAACCCTAATTGGACAAGAATATGCCTAGGGAGGACGAAAATGACCTAAATGTTAATCCAATGACACAAATGAACTTATTGGATGCACAAGATTGGTTAAAAACCCTAATTGGACAAGAATAAGCCTAGGGAGGAAGAAAATGACCTAAATGTTAATCCAACGACACAACTCAACTTATTGGATGCACAAGATTGGTTAAAAACCCTAATTGGACAAGAATAAGCCTAGGGAGGACGAAAATGACCTAATTGATCATCCAATGACACAAACACACCTATTGGATGCACAAGATTGGTTAAAAACCCTAATTGGACAAGAATATGCCTAGGGAGGACGAAAATGACCTAAATATTAATTTAATGACATAAACAAACTTATTGGATGCACAAGATTGATTAAAAACCCTAACTGGACAAGAATATGCCTAGGGAGGACGAAAATGACCTAATTGATCATCAAATGACACAAACACACCTATTGGATGCACAAGATTGGTTAAAAACCCTAATTGGACAAGAATATGCCTAGGGAGGACGAATATGACCTAAATGTTAATCGAATAACACAAATGAACTTATTGGATGCACAAGATTGGTTAAAAATCCTAATTGGACAAGAATAAGCCTAGGGAGAACGAAAATGACCTAAATGTTAATCCAATGACACAACTCAACTTATTGGATGCACAAGATTGGTTAAAAACCCTAATTGGACAAGAATAAGCCTAGGGAGGACGAAAATGACCTAATTGATCATCCAATGACCCAAATGAACTTATTGGATGCACAAGATTAGTTAAAATCCCTAATTGGACACGAATAAGCCTAGGGAGGACGAAAATAACCTAATTGATCATCCAATGACAAAAACACACCTATTGGATGCACAAGATTGGTTAAAAACCCTAATTGGACAAGAATATGCCTAGGGAGGACGAAAATGACCTAAATGTTAATCCAATGACACAAATGAACTTATTGGATGCACAAGATTGGTTAAAAACCCTAATTGGACAAGAATAAGCCTAGGGAGGACGAATATGACCTAAATGTTAATCCAATGACACAACTCAACTTATTGGATGCACAAGATTGGTTAAAAACCCTAATTAGACAAGAATAAGCCTAGGGAGGACGAAAATGACCTAAATATTAATTAAATGACAGAAACAAAGTTATTGGATGCACAACATTGGTTAAAAACCCTAATTGGACAAGAATATGCATAGGGAGGACGAAAATGGCCTAATTGATCATCCAATGACACAAACACACCTATTGGATGCACAAGATTGGTTAAAAACCCTAATTGGACAAGAATATGCCTAGGGAGGACGAAAATGACCTAAATGTTAATCCAATGACACAAATGAACTTATTGGATGCACAAGATTGGTTAAAAACCCTAATTGGACAAGAATAAGCCTAGGGAGGACGAAAATGACCTAATTGATCATCCAATGACACAAACACACCTATTGGATGCACAAGATTGGTTAAAAACCCTAATTGGACAAGAATGTGCCTAGAGAGATCGAAAATGACCTAAATTGATCATCCAATGACACAAACACACCTATTGGATGCACAAGATTGCTTAAAAACCCTAATTGGACAAGAATATGCCTAGGGAGGACGAAAATGACCTAAATGTTAATCCAATGACACAAATGAACTTATTGGATGCACAAGATTGGTTAAAAACCCTAATTGGACAAGAATAAGCCTAGGGAGGACGAAAATGACTAAATGTTAATCCAATGACACAACTCAACTTATTGGATGCACAAAATTGGTTAAAAACCCTAATTGGACAAGAATAAGCCTATGGAGGACGAACATGACCTAATTGATCATCCAATGACACAAACACACCTATTGGATACACAAGATTGGTTAAAAACCCTAATTGGACAAGAATAAGCCTAGGGAGGACGAAAATGACCTAAATGTTAATCCAATGACACAACTCAACTTATTGGATGCACAAGATTGGTTAAAAACCCTAATTGGACAAGAATAAGCCTAGGGAGGACGAAAATGAATTAATTGATCATCCAATGACACAAACACACCTATTGGATGCACAAGATTCGTTAAAAACCCTAATTGGACAAGAATATGCCTAGGGAGGACGAAAATGACCTAATTGATCATCCAATGACAAAACACACCTATTGGATGCACAAGATTCGTTAAAAACCCTAATTGGACAAGAATATGCCTAGGGAGGACGAAAATGACCTAATTGATCATCCAATGACACAAACACACCTATTGGATGCACAAGATTGGTTAAAAACCCTAATTGGACAAGAATAAGCCTAGGGAGGACGAAAATGACCTAATTGATCATCCAATGACACAAACACACCTATTGGATGCACAAGATTGGTTAAAAACCCTAATTGGACAAGAATATGCCTAGGGAGGACGAAAATGACCTAAATATTAATTCAATGACACAATCAAAGTTATTGGACGCACAAGATTGGTTAAAAACCCTAATTGGACAAGAATAAGCCTAGGGAGGACGAAAATGACCTAATTGATCATCCAATGACACAAACACACCTATTGGAAGCACAAGATTGGTTAAAAACCCTAATTGGACAAGAATAAGCCTAGTGAGGACGAAAATGACCTAATTGATCATCCAATGACACAAACACACCTAATGGAAGCACAAGAATGGTTAAAAACCCTAATAGGACAAGAATATGCATATGGAGGACGAAAATGACCTAAATGTTAATCCAATGACACAATTGAACTTATTGGATGCACAAGATTGGTTAAAAACCCTAATTGGGCAAAAATAAGCCTAGGGAGGACGAAAATGACCTAATTGATCATCCAATGACACAAACACACCTATTGGATGCACAAGATTGGTTAAAAACCCTAATTGGACAAGAATATGCCTAGGGAGGACGAAAATGACCTAAATATTAATTCAATGACACAATCAAAGTTATTTGATGCACAAGATTAGTTAAAAACCCTAATTGGACAAGAATAAGCCTAGGGAGGACGAAAATGACCTAATTGATCATCCAATGACACAAACACACCTATTGGATGCACAAGATTGGTCAAAAACCCTAATTGGACAAGAATAAGCCTAGGGAGGACAAAAATGACCTAATTGATCATCCAATGACACAAACACACCTATTGGATGCACAAGATTGGTTAAAAACCCTAATTGGACAAGAATAAGCCTAGGGAGGACGAACATGACCTAATTGATCATCCAATGACACAAACACACCTATTGGATGCACAAGATTGGATAAAAACCCTAATTGGACAAGAATATGCCTAGGGAGGACGAAAATGACCTAAATTGATCATCCAATGACACAAACACACCTATTGGATGCACAAGATTGGTTAAAAACCCTAATTGGACAAGAATATGCCTAGGGAGGACGAAAATGACCTAAATTGATCATCCAATGACACAAACACACCTATTGGATGCACAAGATTGGTTAAAAACCCTAATTGGACAAGAATATGGCTAGGGAGGACGAAAATGACCTAAATGTTAATCCAATGACACAAATGAACTTATTGGATGCACAAGATTGGTTAAAAACCCTAATTGGACAAGAATAAGCCTAGGGAGGATCAAAGTGACCTAATTGATCATCCAACGAGATAAACACACCTATTGGATGCACAAGATTGGTTAAAAACCATAATTGGACAAGAATATGCCTAGGGAGTACGAAAATGACCTAAATGTGAATCCAATGACACAAATGAACTTATTGGATGCACAAGATTGGTTAAAAACCTAATTCGACAAGATTAAGCCTAGGGAGAATGAAAATGACCTAAATGTTAATCCAATGACACAACTAAACTTATTGAATGCACAAGATTGGTTAAAAACCCAAATTGGACAAGAATAAGCCTAGGGAGGACGAAATTGACCTAATTGATCATCCAATGACACAAAGACACCTATTGGATGCTCAAGATTTGTTAAAAACCTTAATTGGACAAGAATATGCCTAGGGAGGACGAAAATGACCTAAATGTTAATCCAATAACACAAATGAACTTATTGGATGCACAAGATTGGTTAAAAATCCTAATTGGACAAGAATAAGCCTAGGGAGAACGAAAATGACCTAAATGTTAATCCAATGACACAACTCAACTTATTGGATGCACAAGATTGGTTAAAAACCCTAATTGGACAAGAATAAGCCTAGGGAGGACGAAAATGACCTATCTGATCATCCAATGACACAAACACACCTATTGGATGCACAAGATTGGTTAAAAACCCTAGTTGGACAAGACCATGCCTAGGGAGGACGAAAATGACCTAATTGATCATCCAATGACACTAATGAACTTATTTGATGCACAAGATTGGTTAAAAACCCTAATTGGACAAGAATAAGCCTAGGGAGGACGAAAATGACCTAATTGATCATCCAATGACAGAAACACACCTATTGGATGCACAAGATTGGTTAAAAACTCTAATTGGACAAGAATAAGCCTAGGGAGGACGAAAATAACCTAATTGATCTTCCAATGACACAAACACACCTATTGGATGCACAAGATTGGTTAAAAACCGTAATCGGACAAGAATAAGCCTTGCGAGGACGAAAATGACCTAATTGATCATCCAATGACACAAACACACCTATTGGAAGCACAAGATTGGTTAAAAACCCTAATTGGACAAGAATATGCCTAGGGAGGACGAAAATGACCTAATTGATCATCCAATGACACAATCACACCTATTGGATGCACAAGATTCGTTAAAAACCCTAATTGGACAAGAATATGCCTAGGGAGGACGAAAATGACCTAATTGATCATCCAATGACACAAACACACCTATTGGATGCACAAGATTGGTTAAAAACCCTAATTGGACAAGAATATGCCTAGGGAGGACGAAAATGACCTAATTGATCATCCAATGACACAAACACACCTATTGGATGCACAAGATTGGTTAAAAACCCTAATTGGACAAGAATAAGCGTAGGGAGAACGAAAATGACCTAAATGTTAATCCAATGACACAACTCCACTTATGGGATGCACAAGATTGGTTAAAAACCCTAATTGGACAAGAATATGCCTAAGGAGGACGAAAATGACCTAAATATTAATTCAATGACACAAACAAACTTATCGGATGCACAACATTGGTTAAAAACCCTAATTGGACGAGAATAAGCCTAGGGACGACGAAAATGACCTAATTGATCATCCAATGACACAAACACACCTATTGGATGCACAAGATTGGTTAAAAACCCTAATTGGACAAGAATATGCCTAGGGAGGACGAAAATGACCTAATTGATCATCCAATGACACAAACACACTTATTGGATGCACAAGATTGGTTAAAAACCCTAATTGGACAAGAATATGCCTAAGGAGGAGGAAAATGACCTAAATATTAATTCAATGACACAAACAAACTTATTAGATGTACAAGATTGGTTAAAAACCCTAATTGGACAAGAATAAGCCTAGGGACGACGAAAATGACCAAATTGATCATCCAATGACACAAACACACCTATTGGACGCACAAGATTGGTTAAAAACCCTAATTGGACAAGAATAAGCGTAGGGAGAACGAAAATGACCTAAATGTTAATCCAATGACACAACTCAACTTATTGGATGCACAAGATTGGTTAAAAACCCTAATTGGATAAGAAGAAGCCTAGGGAGGACGAAAATGACCTAATTGATCATCCAATGACACAAACACACCTATTGGATGCACAAGATTGGATAAAAACCCTAATTGGAAAAGAATATGCCTAGGGAGGACGAAAATGACCTAATTGATCATCCAATGACACAAACACACCTATTGGATGCACAAGATTGGTTAAAAACCCTAATTGGACAAGAATAAGCGTAGGGAGAACGAAAATGACCTAAATGTTAATCCAATGACACAACTCAACTTATTGGATGCACAAGAATGGTTAAAAACCCTAATTGGACTAGAATAAGCCTAGGGAGGACGAAAATGACCTAATTGATCATCCAATGACACAAACACACGTATTGGATGCACAAGATCCGTTAAAAACCCTAATTGGACAAGAATAAGCCTAGGGAGGACGAAAATGACCTAAATGTTAATCCAATGACCCAAATGAACTTATTAGATGTACAAGATTGGTTAAAAATCCTAATTGGACAAGAATAAGCCCAGGGAGGACGAAAATGACCTAATTGATCATCCAATGACACAAACACACCTATTGGATGCACAAGATTGGTTAAAAACCCTAATTGGACAAGAATATGCCTAGGGAGGACGAAAATGACCTAATTGATCATCCAATGACACAAACACACCTATTGGATGCACAAGATTGGTTAAAAACCCTAATTGGACCAGAATATGCCTAGGGAGGACGACAATGACCTAATTGTTCATCCAATGACACAAACACACCTATTGGATGCACAAGATGGGTTAAAAACCCTAATTGGACAAGAATATGCCTAGGGAGGACGAAAATGACCTAAATGTTAATCCAATGACACAAATGAACTTATTAGATGTACAAGATTGGTTAAAAACCCTAATTGGACAAGAACAAGCCTAGGGAGGACGAAAATGACCTAATTGATCATCCAATGACACAAACACACCTATTGGATGCACAAGATTGGTTAAAAACCCTAATTGGACAAGAATATGCCTAGGGAGGACGAAAATGACCTAATTGATCATCCAATGACACAAACACACCTATTGGATGCAGAAGATTGGTTAAAAACCCTAATTGGACAATAATATGCGTAGGGAGGACGAAAATGACCTAAATATTAATTCAATGACACAAACAAACTTATTGGATTCACAAGATTGGTTAAAAACCCTAATTGGGCAAGAATAGGCCTAGGGAGGACGAAAATGACCTAATTGATCATCCAATGACACAAACACACCTATTGGATGCACAAGATTGGTTAAAAACCCTAATTGGACAAGAATAAGCCTAGGGAGGACGAAAATGACCTAATTGATCATCCAATGACACAAACACACCTATTGGATGCACAAGATTGGTTAAAAACCCTAATTGGACAAGAATATGCCTAGGGAGGACGAAAATGACCTAATTGATCATCCAATGACACAAATGAACTTATTGGATGCACAAGATTAGTTAAAAACCCTAATTGGACAAGAATAAGCTTTGGGAGGACGAAAATTACCTAATTGATCATCCAATGACACAAACACACCTATTGGATGCACAAGATTGGTCTAAAACTCTAAATGAGCAAGAATATGCCTAGGGAGGACGAAAATGACCAAAATGTTAATCCAATGACACAAATGAACGTATTGGATGCACAAGATTGGTTAAAAACCCTAATTGGACAAGAATAAGCCTAGGGAGGACGAAAATGACCTAATTGATCATCCAATGACACAAACACACCTATTGGATGCACAAGATTGGTTAAAAACCCTAATTGGACAAGAATATGCCTAGGGAGGACGAAAATGACCTAATTGATCATCCAATGACACAAATGAACTTATTGGATGCACAAGATTAGTTAAAAACCCTAATTGAACAAGAATAAGCCTAGGGAGGACGACAATAACCTAATTGATCATCCAATGACACAAACACACCTATTGGATGCACAAGATTGGTTAAAAACCCTAATTGGACAAGAATATGCCTAGGGAGGACGAAAATGACCTAATTGATCATCCAATGACACAAACACACCTATTGGATGCACAAGATTGGTTAAAAACCCTAATTGGACAAGAATAATACTAGGGAGGACGAAAATGACCTAAATGTGAATCCAATGACACAACTCAACTTATTGGATGCACAAGATTGGTTAAAATCCCTAATTGGACAAGAATATGCCTAGGGAGGACGAAAATGACCTAAATATTAATTCAATTACACAAATTAACTTATTGGATGCACAAGATTGGTTAAGATCCCTAATTGGACAAGAAAATGCCTAGGGAGAACAAAAATGACCTAAATGTGAATCCAATGACACAACTCAACTTATTGGATGCACAAGATTGGTTAAAAACCCTAATTGGATAAGAATATGCCTAGGGAGGACGAAAATTACCTAAATATTAACTCAATGATACAAATGAACTTATTGGATGCACAAGATTGGTTAAAAACCCTAATTGGACAAGAATAAGCATAGGGAGGACGAAAATGACCTAATTGATCATCCAATGACACAAACACACCTATTGGATGCACAAGATTGGTTAAAAACCCTAATTGGACAAGAATATGCCTAGGGAGGACGAAAATGACCTAATTGATCATCCAATGACACAAACACACCTATTGTATGCACAAGATTGGTTAAAAACCCTAATTGGACAAGAATATGCCTAGGGAGGACGAAAATGACCTAAATGTTAATCCAATGACACAAATGAACTTATTGGATGCACAAGATTGGTTAAAAACCCTAATTGGACAAGAATAAGCCTAGGGAGGACGAAAATGACCTAATTGATCATCCAATGACACAAACACACCTATTGGATGCACAAGATTTGTTAAAAACCCTAATTGGACAAGAATAAGCCTAGGGAGGACGAAAATGACCTAATTGATCATCCAATGACTCAAACACACCTATTGGATGAACAAGATTGGTTAAAAACCCTAATTAATAAAGAATAAGCCTAGGGAGGACGAAAATGACCTAATTGATCATCCAATGACTCAAACACACCTATTGGATGCACAAGATTGGTTAAAAACCCTAGTTGGAAAAGAATATGCCTAGGGAGGACGAAAATGACCTAATTGATCATCCATTGACACAAATGAACTTATTGGATGCACAAGATTGGTTAAAAACCCTAATTGGACAAGAATAAGCCTAGGGAGGACGAAAATGACCTAATTGATCATCCAATGACACAAACACACCTATTGGATGCACAAGATTTGTTAAAAACCCTAATTGGACAAGAATAAGCCTAGGGAGGACGAAAATAACATAATTGATCATCCAATGACACAAACACACCTATTGGATGCACAAGATTGGATAAAAACCCAAATTGGAAGAATAAGCATAGAAAGGACGAAAATGACCTAATTGATCATCCAATGACACAAACACACCTATTGGATGCACAAGATTGGTTAAAAACCCTAATTGGACAAGAATAAGCCTAGGGAGGACGAAAATGACCTAATTGATCATCCAATGACACAAACACACCTATTGGACGCACAAGATTTGTTAAAAGCCCTAATTGGACAAGAATAAGCCTAGGGAGGACGAAAATAACCTAATTGATCATCCAATGACACAAACACACCTATTGGATGCTCAAGATTGGATAAAAACCCAAATTGGAAGAATAAGCATAGAAAGGACGAAAATGACCTAATTGATCATCCAATGACACAAACACACCTATTGGATGCACAAGATTGGTTAAAAACCCTAATTGGACAAGAATAAGCCTAGGGAGGACGAAAATGACCTAATTGATCATCCAATGACACAAACACACCTATTGGATGCACAAGATTGGTTAAAAACCCTAATTGGACAAGAATAAGCCTAGGGAGGACGAAAATGACCTAATTGATCATCCAATGACAGAAACACACCGATTGGATTCACAAGATTGGTTAAAAACCCTAATTCGACAAGAATATGCCTAAGGAGGACGAAAATGACCTAAATATTAATTCAATGACACAAACAAAGTTATTGGATGCACAAGATTGGTTAAAAACCCTAATTGGACAAGAATAAGCCTTGGGATGATGAAAATGACCTAATTGATCATCCAATGACACAAACACACCTATTGGATGCACAAGATTGGTTAAAAACCCTAATTGGACAAGAATAAGCCTAGGGAGGACGAAAATGACCTAATTGATCATCCAATGACACAAACACACCTATTGGATGCACAAGATTGGTTAAAAACCCTAATTGGACAAGAATAAGCCTAGGGAGGACGAAAATGACCTAATTGATCATCCAATGACACAAACACACCTATTGGATGCACAAGATTGGTTAAAAACCCTAATTGGACAAGAATAAGCCTAGGGAGGACGAAAATGACCTAATTGATCATCCAATGACACAAACACATCTATTGGAAGCACAAGATTGGTTAGAAACCCTAGTTGGACAAGAATATGCCTAGGGAGGACGAAAATGACCTAATTGATCATCCAATGACACAAATGAACTTATTGGATGCACAAGATTGCTTAAAAACCCTAATTGGACAAAAATAAGCATAGAAAGGACGAAAATGACCTAATTGATCATCCAATGACACAAACACACCTATTGGATGCACAAGATTGGTTAAAAACCCTAATTGGACAAGAATAAGCCTAGGGAGGACGAAAATGACCTAATTGATCATCCAATGACACAAACACACCTATTGGATGCACAAGATTGGTTAAAAACCCTAATTGGACAAGAATAAGCCTAGGGAGGACGAAAATGACCTAATTGATCATCCAATGACACAAACACACCTATTGGATGCACAAGATTGGTTAAAAACCCTAATTGGACAAGAAGATGCCTAGGGAGGACAAAAATGACCTAATTGATCATCGAATGACACAAACACACCTATTGGATGCAAAAGTTTGGTTAAAAACCCTAATTGGACAAGAATAAGCCAAGGGAGAACGAATATGACCTAAATGTTAATCCAATAACACAAATGAACTTATTGGATGCACAAGATTGGTTAAAAACCCTAATTCGACAAGAATAAGCCTAGGGAGGACGAAAATGACCTAATTGATCATCCAATGACACAAACACACCTATTGGATGCACAAGATTGGTTAAAAACCCTAATTGGACAAGAATAAGCCTAGGGAGGACGAAAATGACCTAATTGATCATCCAATGACACAAACACACCTATTGGATGCACAAGATTGGTTAAAAACCCTAATTGGACAAGAATATGCCTAGGGAGGAGGAAAATTACCTAAATATTAATTCAATGACACTAACAAAGTTATTGGATGCACAAGATTGGTTAAAAACCCTAATTGGACAAGAAAAAGCCTAGGGAGGACGAAAATGACCTAAATGTTAATCCAATGACACAACTCAACTTATTGGATGCACAAGATTGGTTAAAAACCCTAATTGGACAAGAATATGCCTAGGGAGGACGAAAATGACCTAAATGTTAATCCAATGACACAAATGAACTTATTGGATGCACAAGATTGGTTAAAAACCCTAATTGGACAAGAATAAGCCTAGGGAGGACGAAAATGACCTAATTGATCATCCAATGACACAAACACACCTATTGGTTGTACAAGATTGGTTAAAACCCCTAATTGGACAAGAATAAGCATAGGGAGGACGAAAATGACCTAATTGATCATCCAATGACACAAACACACCTATTGGATGCACAAGATTGGTTAAAAACCCTAATTGGACAAGAATAAGCCTAGGGAGGACGAAAATGACCTAATTGATCATCCAATGACACAAACACACCTATTGGATGCACAAGATTGGTTAAAAACCCTAGTTGGACAAGAATATGCCTAGGGAGAACGAAAATAACCTAATTGATCATCCAATGACACAAATGAACTTATTGCATGCACAAGATTTGTTAAAAACCCTAATTGGACAAGAATAAGCCTAGGGAGGACGAAAATGACCTAATTGATCATCCAATGACACAAACACACCTATTGGATGCACAAGATTGGTTAAAAACCCTAATTGGACAAGAATAAGCCTAGGGAAGACGAAAATGACCTAATTGATCGTCCAATGACACAAACACACCTATTGGATGCACAAGATTGGTTAAAACCCCTAATTGGACAAGAATAAGCCTAGGGAGGATGAAAATGACCTAATTGATCATCCAATGACACAAATGAACTTATTGGATGCACAAGATTGGTTAAAAACCCTAGTTGGACAAGAATATGCCTAGGGAGGACGAAAATGACCTAATTGATTATCCAATGACACAAATGAACTTATTGGATGCACAAGATTTGTTAAAAACCCTAATTGGACAAGAATAAGCCTAGGGAGGACGAAAATGACCTAATTGATCATCCAATGACACAAACACACCTATTGGATGCACAAGATTGGTTAAAAACCCTAATTGGACAAGAATAAGCCTAGGGAGGACGAAAATGACCTAATTGATCATCCAATGACACAAACACACCTATTGGATGCACAAGATTGGTTAAAAACCCTAATTGGACAAGAATAAGCCTAGGGAGGACGAAAATGACCTAATTGATCATCCAATGACACAAACACACCTATTGGATGCACAAGATTGGTTTAAAACCCTAGTTGATCAAGAATATGCCTAGGAAGGACGAAAATGACCTAATTGATCATCCAATGACACAAATGAACTTATTGGATGCACAAGATTGGTTAAAAACCCTAATTGGACAAGAATAAGCCTAGGGAGGACGAAAATGACCTAATTGATCATCCAATGACACAAACACACCTATTGGATGCACAAGATTGGTTAAAAACCCTAATTGGACAAGAATAAGCCTAGGGAGGACGAAAATGACCTAATTGATCATCCAATGACACAAACACACCTATTGGATGCACAAGATTGGTTAAAAACCCTAATTGGACAAGAATAAGCCTAGGGAGGACGAAAATGACCTAATTGATCATCCAATGACACAAACACATCTATTGGAAGCACAAGATTGGTTAGAAACCCTAGTTGGACAAGAATATGCCTAGGGAGGACGAAAATGACCTAATTGATCATCCAATGACACAAATGAACTTATTGGATGCACAAGATTGCTTAAAAACCCTAATTGGACAAAAATAAGCATAGAAAGGACGAAAATGACCTAATTGATCATCCAATGACACAAACACACCTATTGGATGCACAAGATTGGTTAAAAACCCTAATTGGACAAGAATAAGCCTAGGGAGGACGAAAATGACCTAATTGATCATCCAATGACACAAACACACCTATTGGATGCACAAGATTGGTTAAAAACCCTAATTGGACAAGAATAAGCCTAGGGAGGACGAAAATGACCTAATTGATCATCCAATGACACAAACACACCTATTGGATGCACAAGATTGGTTAAAAACCCTAATTGGACAAGAATATGCCAAGGGAGGACGAAAATGACCTAAATATTAATTCAATGACATAAAGAAACTTTTTGGATGCACAAGATTGGTTAAAAACCCTAATTGGACCAGAATAAGCCTAGGGAGGACGAAAATGACCTAATTGATCATCCAATGACATAAACAAAGTTATTGGATGCACAAGATTGGTTAAAAACCCTAATTGGACAAGAATAAGCCTAGGGAGGAAGAAAATGACCTAATTGATCATCCAATGACACAAACACACCTATTGGATGCACAAGATTGGTTAAAAACCCTAATTGGACAAGAATAAGCCTAGGGAGGACGAAAATGACCTAATTGATCATCCAATGACACAAACACACCTATTGGATGCACAAGATTGGTTAAAAACCCTAATTGGACAAGAATATGCCTAGGGAGGATGAAAATGACCTAATTGATCATCCAATGAACCAAACACACCTATTGGATGCACAAGATTGGTTAAAAACCCGAATTTGGACAAGAATATGCCTAGGGAGGACGAAAATGACCTAATTGATCATCCAATGACACAAACACACCTATTGGATGCACAAGATTGGTTAAAAACCCTAATTGGACAAGAATAAGCCTAGGGAGGACGAAAATGACCTAATTGATCATCCAATGACACAAACACACCTATTGGATGCACAAGATTGGTTAAAAACCCTAATTGGACAAGAATATGCCTAGGGAGGACGAATATGACCTAATTGGTCACCCAATGACACAAACACACCTATTGGATGCACAAGATTGGTTAAAAACCCTAATTGGACAAGAATAAGCCTAGGGAGGACGAAAATGACCTAATTGATCATCCAATGACACAAACACACCTATTGGATGCACAAGATTGGTTAAAAACCCTAATTGGACAAGAATATGCCTAGGGAGGACGAAAATGACCTAAATATTAATTTAATGACACAAACAAAGTTTTTGGATGCACAAGATTAATTAAAAACCCTAATTGGACAAGAATAAACCTAGGGAGGACGAAAATGACCTAATTGATCATCCAATGACACAAATACACCTATTGGATGCAAAAGATTGGTTAAAAATCCTAATTGGACAAGATGATGCCTAGGGAGGACGAAAATGACCTAAATATTAATTCAATGACACAAACAAACTTATTGGATGCACAAGATTGGTTAAAAACCCTAATTGGACAAAAATAAGCCTAGGGAGGACGAAAATGACCTAATTGATAATCCAATGACACAAACAAACTTATTGGATGCACAAGATTGGTTAAAAACCCTAATTGGACAAGAATAAACCAAGGGAGGACAAAAATGACCTAAATGTTAATCCAATGACACTACTCAACTTATTGGAAGCACAAGATTGGTTAAAAACCCTAATTGGACAAGAATAAGCCTAGGGAGGACGAAAATGACCTAATTGATCATCCAATGACACAAACACACCTATTGGATGCACAAGATTGGTTAAAAACCCTAATTGGACAAGAATAAGCCTAGGGAGGACGAAAATGACCTAATTGATCATCCAATGACACAAACACACCTATTGGATGCACAAGATTGGTTAAAAACCCTAATTGGACAAGAATATGCCTAGGGAGGACGAAAATGACCTAAATGTTAATCCAATGACACAAATGAACTTATTGGATGCACAAGATTGGTTAAAAACCCTAATTGGACAAGAATATGTCTATGGAGGACGAAAATGACCTAATTGATCATCCAATGACACAAACACACCTATTGGATGCACAAGATTGGTTAAAAACCCTAATTGGACAAGAATAAGCCTAGGGAGGACGAAAATGACCTAATTGATCATCCAATGACACAAACACACCTATTGGATGCACAAGATTGGTTAAAAACCCTAATTGGACAAGAATATGCCTAGGGAGGACGAAAATGACCTAAATATTAATTCAATGACACAAACAAACTTATTGGATGCACTAGATTGGTTAAAAACCCTAATTGGACAAGAATAAGCCTAGGGAGGACGAAAATGACCTAATTGATTATCCAATGACACAAACACGACTATTGGATGCACAAGATTGGTTAAAAACCCTAATTGGACAAGAATATGCCTAGGGAGGACGAAAATGACCTAAATATTAATTCAATGACACAAACAAACTTATTGGATGCACAAGATTGGTTAAAAACCCTAATTGGACAAGAATAAGCCTAGGGAGGACAAAAATGACCTGATTGATCATCCAATGACACAAACACACCTATTGGATGCACAAGATTGGTTAAAAACTCTAATTGGAGAAGAATAAGCCTAGGGAGGACGAAAATGACCTAATTGATCATACAATGACACAAACACACCTATTGGATGCACAAGATTGGTTAAAAACCATAATTGGACAAGAATATGCCTAGGGTGGACGAAAATAACCTAATTGATCATCCAATGATACAAACACACCTATTGGGTGCACAAGATCGGTTAAAAAACCTAATTGGACAAGAATAAGCCTAGGGAACCCGAAAATGACCTAATTGATCATCCAATGACACAAACACACCTATTGGATGCACAAGATTGGTTAAAAACCCTAATTGGACAAGAATATGCCTAGGGAGGACGAAAATGACCTAATTGATCATCCAATGACACAAACACACCTATTGGATGCACAAGATTGGTTAAAACTCTAATTGGACAAGAAGAAGCCTAGGGAGGACGAAAATGAGCTAATTGATCATACAATGACACAAACACACCTATTGGATGCACAAGATTGGTTAAAAACCCTAATTGGACAACAATATGCCTAGGGAGGACGAAAATAACCTAATTGATCATCCAATGATACAAACACACCTATTGGGTGCACAAGATCGGTTAAAAACCGTAATTGGACATGAATAAGCCTAGGGAGGACGAAAATGACCTAATTGATCATCCAATGACACAAACACACCTATTGGATGCACAAGATTGGTTAAAAACCCTAATAGGACAAGAATATGCCTAGGGAGGACGAAAATGACCTAATTGATCATCCAATGACACAAATGAACTTATTGGATGCACAAGATTAGTTAAAAACCCTAATTGGACAAGAATAAGGCTAGGGAGGACGAAAATAACCTAAATGATCATCCAATGACACAAACACACCTATTGGATGCACAAGATTGGTTAAAAACCCTAATTGGACAAGAATATGCCTAGGGAGGACGAAAATGACCTAATTGATCATCCAATGACACAAACACACCTATTGGATGCACAAGATTGGTTAAAAACCCTAATTGGACAAGAATATGCCTAGGGAGGACGAAAATGACCTAAATATTAATTCAATGACACAAACAAAGTTATTGGATACACAAGATTGGTTAAAAACCCTAATTGGACAAGAATAAGCCTAGGGAGGATCAAAGTGACCTAATTGATCATCCAATGACACAAACACACCTATTGGATGCACAAGATTGGTTAAAAACCCTAATTGGACAAGAATATGCCTAGGTAGGACGAAAATGACCTAAATGTTAATCCAATGACACAAATGAACTTATTGGATGCACAAGATTGGTTAAAAACCCTAATTGGACAAGAATAAGCCTAGGAAGGACGAAAATGACCTAATTGATCATCCAATGACACAAACACACCTATTGGATGCACAAGATTGATTAAAAACCCGAATTGGACAAGAATATGCCTAGGAAAGACGAAAATGACCTAATTGATCATCCAATGACACAAACACACCTATTGGATGCACAAGATCGGTTAAAAACCCTAATTGGACAAGAATAAGCCTAGGGAGGACGAAAATGACCTAATTGATCATCCACTGACACAAACACACCTATTGGATGTACAAGATTGGTTAAAAACCCTAATTGGACAAGAATTTGCCTAGGGAGGACGAAAATGACCTAATTGATCATCCAATGACACAAACACACCTATTGGATGTACAAGATTGGTTAAAAACCCTAATTGGACAAGAATAAGCCTAGGGAGGACGAAAATGACCTAATTGATCATCCAATGACACAAACACACCTATTGGATGCACAAGATTGGTTAAAAACCCTAATTGGACAAGAATATGCCTAGGGAGGACGAAAATGACCTAAATATTAATTCAATGAAACAAACAAACTTATTGGATGCACAAGATTGGTTAAAAACCCTAATTGGAGAAGAATAAGCCTAGGGAGGACGAAAATGACCTAATTGATCATCCAATGACACAGACACACCTATTGGAAGCACAAGATTGATTAAAAACCCTAATTGGACAAGAATATGCCTAGGGAGGACGAAAATGACCTAAATGTTAATCCAATGACACAAATGAACTTATTGGATGCACAAGATTGGTTAAAAACCCTAATTGGACAAGAATAAGCCTAGGGAGGACGAAAATGACCTAATTGATCATCCAATGACACAAACACACCTATTGGATGCACAAGATTGGTTAAAAACCCTAATTGGACAAGAATATGCCTAGGGAGGACGAAAATGACCTAATTGATCATCCAATGACACAAACAAAGTTATTGGATGCACAATATTGGTTAAAAACCCTAATTGGACAACAATAAGCTTAAGGAGGACGAAAATGACCTAATTGATCATCCAATGACACAAACACACCTATTGGATGCAAAAGATTGGTTAAAAACCCTAATTGGAAAAGATGATGCCTAGGGAGGACAAAAATGACCTAAATATTAATTCAATGACACAAACAAACATATTGGATGCACAAGATTGGTTAAAAACCCAAATTGGACAAGAATAAGCCTAGGGAGGACGAAAATGACCTAATTGATCATCCAATGATACAAACACACCTATTGGATGCACAAGATTGACAAGAATAAGACTAGGGAGGACGAAAATGACCTAATTGATCATCCAATGACACTAACACACCTATTGGATGCACAAGATTGGTTAAAAACCCTAATTGGACAAGAATATGCCTAGGGAGGAGGAAAATGACCTAAATATTAATTCAATGACATAAACAAACTTATTGGATGAACAAAATTGGTTAAAAACCCTAATTGGACAAGAATAAGCCTAGGGAGGACCAAAATGACCTAATTGATCATCCAATGACACAAACACACCTATTGGATGCACAAGATTGGTTAAAAACCCTAATTGGACAAGAATATGCCTAGGGAGGACGAAAATGACCTAAATATTAATTCAATGACACAGACAAACTTATTGGATGCACAAGATAGGTAAAAACCCTAATTGGACAAGAATAAGCCTAGGGAGGACGAAAATGACCTAATTGATCATCCAATGACACAAACACACCTATTGGATGCACAAGATTGGTTAAAAACCCTAATTGGACAAGAATAAGCATAGGGAGGACGAAAATGACCTAATTGATCTTCCAATGACACAAACACACCTATTGGATGCACAAGATTGGTTAAAAACCCTAATAGTACAAGAATATGCCTAGGGAGGACAAAAATGACCTAATTGATCATCCAATGACACAAACACACCTATTGGATGCACAAGATCGGTTAAAAACCCTAATTGGACAAGAATAAGCCTAGGGAGGACGAAAATGACCTAATTGATCATCCAATGACACAAACACACCTATTGGATGCACAAGATTGGTTAAAAACCCTAATTGGACAAGAATATGCCTAGGGAGGACGAAAATGACCTAATTGATCTTCGAATGACACAAATGAACGTATTGGATG
Source organism: Cicer pinnatifidum (assembly GCA_037974775.1). Classification (NCBI taxonomy): domain Eukaryota; kingdom Viridiplantae; phylum Streptophyta; class Magnoliopsida; order Fabales; family Fabaceae; genus Cicer; species Cicer pinnatifidum. The sequence continues at coordinate 74,257 of JBBPBR010001436.1, read as the reverse complement.
CACAAGATTAGTTAAAAACCCTAATTGGACAAGAATAAGCCAAGGGAGGACGAAAATAACCTAATTGATCATCTAATGACACAAACACACCTATTGGATGCACAAGATTGGTCTAAAACTCAAATTGGACAAGAATATGCCTAAGGAGGACGAAAATGACCTAAATGTTAATCCAATGACACAAATGAACGTATTGGATGCACAAGATTGGTTAAAAACCCTAATTGGACAAGAATAAGCCTAGGGAGGACGAAAATGACCTAAACGTTAATCCAATGACACAACTCAACTTATTCGAAGCACAAGATTGGTTAAAAACCCTAATTGGATAAGAATAAGCCTAGGGAGGATGAAAATGACCTAATTGATTTTTCAATGACACAAACACACCTATTGGATGCACAAGATTGGTTAAAAACCCTAATTGGACAAGAATATGCCTAGGGAGGACGAAAATGACCTAATTGATCATCCAATGACACAAACACACCTATTGGATGCACAAGATCGGTTAAAAACCCTAATTGGACAAGAATAAGCCTAGGGAGGACGAAAATGACCTAATTGATCATCCAATGACACAAACACACCTATTGGATGCACAAGATTGGTTAAAAACCCTAATTGGACAAGAATATGCCTAGGGAGGACGAAAATGACCTAATTGATCATCCAATAACATAAATGAACTTATTGGATGCACAAGATTAGTTAAAAACCCTAATTGGACAAGAATAAGCCTAGGGAGGACGAAAATGACCTAATTGATCATCCAATGACACAAACACACCTATTGGATGCACAAGATTGGTTAAAAACCCTAATTGGACAAGAATATGCCTAGGGAGGACGAAAATGACCTAAATGTTAATCCAATGACACAACTCAACCTATTGGATGCACAAGATTGGTTAAAAACCCTAATTGGACAAGAATAAGCCTAGGGAGGACGATAAATGACCTAATTGATCATCCAATGACACAAACACACCTATTGGATGCACAAGATTGGTTAAAAACCCTAATTGGACAAGAATAAGCCTAGGGAGGACGAAAATGACCTAATTGATCATCCAATGACACAAACACACCTATTGGATGCACAAGATTGGTTAAAAACCCTAATTGGACAAGAATAAGCCTAGGGAGGACGAAAATGACCTAATTGATCATCCAATGACACAAACACACCTATTGGATGCACAAGATTGGTTAAAAACCCTAATTGGACAAGAATAAGCCTAGGGAGGACGAAAATGACCTAATTGATCATCCAATGACACAAACACACCTATTGGATGCACAAGATTGGTTTAAAACCCTAGTTGATCAAGAATATGCCTAGGAAGGACGAAAATGACCTAATTGATCATCCAATGACACAAATGAACTTATTGGATGCACAAGATTGGTTAAAAACCCTAATTGGACAAGAATAAGCCTAGGGAGGACGAAAATGACCTAATTGATCATCCAATGACACAAACACACCTATTGGATGCACAAGATTGGTTAAAAACCCTAATTGGACAAGAATAAGCCTAGGGAGGACGAAAATGACCTAATTGATCATCCAATGACACAAACACACCTATTGGATGCACAAGATTGGTTAAAAACCCTAATTGGACAAGAATAAGCCTAGGGAGGACGAAAATGACCTAATTGATCATCCAATGACACAAACACATCTATTGGAAGCACAAGATTGGTTAGAAACCCTAGTTGGACAAGAATATGCCTAGGGAGGACGAAAATGACCTAATTGATCATCCAATGACACAAATGAACTTATTGGATGCACAAGATTGCTTAAAAACCCTAATTGGACAAAAATAAGCATAGAAAGGACGAAAATGACCTAATTGATCATCCAATGACACAAACACACCTATTGGATGCACAAGATTGGTTAAAAACCCTAATTGGACAAGAATAAGCCTAGGGAGGACGAAAATGACCTAATTGATCATCCAATGACACAAACACACCTATTGGATGCACAAGATTGGTTAAAAACCCTAATTGGACAAGAATAAGCCTAGGGAGGACGAAAATGACCTAATTGATCATCCAATGACACAAACACACCTATTGGATGCACAAGATTGGTTAAAAACCCTAATTGGACAAGAATATGCCAAGGGAGGACGAAAATGACCTAAATATTAATTCAATGACATAAAGAAACTTTTTGGATGCACAAGATTGGTTAAAAACCCTAATTGGACCAGAATAAGCCTAGGGAGGACGAAAATGACCTAATTGATCATCCAATGACATAAACAAAGTTATTGGATGCACAAGATTGGTTAAAAACCCTAATTGGACAAGAATAAGCCTAGGGAGGAAGAAAATGACCTAATTGATCATCCAATGACACAAACACACCTATTGGATGCACAAGATTGGTTAAAAACCCTAATTGGACAAGAATAAGCCTAGGGAGGACGAAAATGACCTAATTGATCATCCAATGACACAAACACACCTATTGGATGCACAAGATTGGTTAAAAACCCTAATTGGACAAGAATATGCCTAGGGAGGATGAAAATGACCTAATTGATCATCCAATGAACCAAACACACCTATTGGATGCACAAGATTGGTTAAAAACCCGAATTTGGACAAGAATATGCCTAGGGAGGACGAAAATGACCTAATTGATCATCCAATGACACAAACACACCTATTGGATGCACAAGATTGGTTAAAAACCCTAATTGGACAAGAATAAGCCTAGGGAGGACGAAAATGACCTAATTGATCATCCAATGACACAAACACACCTATTGGATGCACAAGATTGGTTAGAAACCCTAATTGGACAAGAATAAGCCTAGGGAGGACAAAAATGAACTAATTGATCATCCAATGACACAAACACACCTATTGGATGCACAAGATTGGTTAAAAACCCTAATTGGACAAGAATAAGCCTAGGGAGGACGAAAATGACCTAATTGATCATCCAATGACACAAACACACCTATTGGATGCACAAGATTGGTTAAAAACCCTAATTGGACAAGAATAAGCCTAGGGAGGACGAAAATGACCTAATTGATCATCCAATGACACAAACACGCCTATTGTATGCACAAGATTGGTTAAAAACCATAGTTGGACAAGAACATGCCTAGGGAGGACCAAAATGACCTAATTGATCATCCAATGACACTAATGAACTTATTGGATGCACAAGATTGGTTAAAAACCCTAATTGGACAAGAATAAGCCTAGGGAGGACGAAAATGACCTAATTGATCATCCAATGACACAAACACACCTATTGGATGCACAAGATTGGTTAAAAACCCTAATTGGACAAGAATATGCCTAGGGAGGACGAAAATGACCTAATTGATCACCCAATGACACAAACACACCTATTGAATGCACAAGATTGGTTAAAAACCCTAATTGGACAAGAATAAGCCTTGGGAGGACGAAAATGACCTAATTGATCATCCAATGACACAAACACGCCTATTGTATGCACAAGATTGGTTAAAAACCATAGTTGGACAAGAACATGCCTAGGGAGGACCAAAATGACCTAATTGATCATCCAATGACACTAATGAACTTATTGGATGCACAAGATTGGTTAAAAACCCTAATTGGACAAGAATAAGCCTAGGGAGGACGAAAATGACCTAATTGATCATCCAATGACACAAACACACCTATTGGAAGCACAAGATTGGTTAAAAACCCTAATTGGACAGGAATATGCCTAGGGAGGACGAAAATGACCTAAATATTAATTCAATGACACAATCAAAGTTATTGGATGCACAAGATTGGTTAAAAACCCTAATTGGACAAGAATAAGTCTAGGGAGGACGAAAATGACCTAATTGATCATCCAATGACACAAACACACCTATTGGATGCATAAGATTGGTTAAAAACCCTAGTTGGACAAGAATATGCCTAGGGAGGACGAAAATGACCTAATTGATCATCCAATGACACAAATGAACTTATTGGATGCACAAGATTTGTTGAAAACCCTCATAGGACAAGAATAAGCCTAGGGAGGACGAAAATGACCTAATTGATCATCCAATGACACAAACACACCTATTAGATGCACAAGATTGGTTTAAAACCCTAGTTGGACAAGAATATGCCTAGGGAGGACGAAAATGACCTAATTGATCACCCAATGACACAAATGAACTTATTGGATGCACAAGATTGGTTAAAAACCCTAATTGGACAAGAATAAGCCTAGGGAGGACGAAAATGACCTAATTGATCATCCAATGACACAAACACACCTATTGGAAGCACAAGATTGGTTAAAAACCCTAATTGGACAAGAATATGCCTAGGGAGGACGAAAAAGACCTAAATGTTAATCCAATGACACAAATGAACTTATTGGATGCACAAGATTGGTTAAAAACCCTAATTGGACAAGAATAAGCCTAGGGAGGACGAAAATGACCTAAATGCTAATCCAATGACACAACTCAACTTATTGGATGCACAAGATTGGTTAAAAACCCTAATTGGCCAAGAATAAGCCTAGCGAGGACGAAAATGACCTAATTGATCATCCAATGACACAAACACACCTATTGGATGCACAAGATTGGTTAAAAACCCTAATTGGACAAGAATAAGCCTAGGGAGGACGAAAATGACCTAATTGATCATCCAATGACACAAACACACCTATTGGATGCACAAGATTGGTTAAAAACCCTAATTGGACAAGAATATGCCTAGGGAGGACGAAAATGACCTAAATTGATCATCCAATGACACAAACACACCTATTGGATGCACAAGATTGGTTAAAAACCCTAATTGGACAAGAATATGGCTAGGGAGGACGAAAATGACCTAATTGATCATCCAATGACACAAACACACCTATTGGATGTACAAGATTGGTTAAAAACCCTAATTGGACAAGAATAAGCCTAGGGAGGACGAAAATGACCTAATTGATCATCCAATGACACAAACACACCTATTGGATGTACAAGATTGGTTAAAAACCCTAATTGGACAAGAATAAGCCTAGGGAGGACGAAAATGACCTAATTGATCATCCAATGAAACAAACACACCTATTGGATGCACAAGACTGGTTAAAAACCCTAATTGGAAAAGAATATGCCTAGGGAGGACGAAAATGACCTAATTGATCATCCATTGCCACAAACACACCTATTGGATGCACAAGACTGGTTAAAAACCCTAATTGGAAAAGAATATGCCTAGGGAGGACGAAAATGACCTAATTGATCATCCTATGACACAAATGAACTTATTGCATGCACAAGATTTGTTAAAAACCCTAATTGGACAAGAATAAGCCTAGGGAGGACGAAAATGACCTAATTGATCATCCAATGACACAAACACACCTATTGGATGCACAAGATTGGTTAAAAACCCTAATTGGACAAGAATATGCCTAGGGAGGACGAAAATGACCTAAATGTTAATCCAATGACACAAATGAACTTATTGGATGCACAAGATTGGTTAAAAACCCTAATTGGACAAGAATAAGCCTAGGAAGGATCAAAGCGACCTAATTGATCATCCAATGAGATAAACACACCTATTGGATGCACAAGACTGGTTAAAAACCCTAATTGGACAAGAATATGCCTATGGAGGACGAAAATGACCTAATTGATCATCCTATGACACAAATGAACTTATTGGATGCACAAGATTTGTTAAAAACCCTAATTGGACAAGAATAAGCCTAGGGAGGACGAAAATGACCTAATTGATCATCCAATGACACAAACACACCTATTGGATGCACAAGATTGGTTAAAAACCCTAATTGGACAAGAATATGCCTAGGGAGGACGAAAATGACCTAAATGTTAATCCAATGACACAAATGAACTTATTGGATGCACAAGATTGGTTAAAAACCCTAATTGGACAAGAATAAGCCTATGGAGGATCAAAGCGACCTAATTGATCATCCAATGAGATAAACACACCTATTGGATGCACAAGACTGGTTAAAAACCCTAATTGGACAAGAATATGCCTATGGAGGACGAAAATGACCTAATTGATCATCCTATGACACAAATGAACTTATTGGATGCACAAGATTTGTTAAAAACCCTAATTGGACAAGAATAAGCCTAGGGAGGACGAAAATGACCTAATTGATCATCCAATGACACAAACACACCTATTGGATGCACAAGATTGGTTAAAAACCCTAATTGGACAAGAATAAGCCTAGGGAGGACGAAAATGACCTAATTGATCATCCAATGACACAAACACACCTATTGGATGCACAAGATTGGTTAAAAACCCTAATTGGACAAGAATAAGCCTAGGGAGGACGAAAATGACCTAATTGATCATCCAATGACACAAACACATCTATTGGATGCACAAAATTGGTTTAAAACCCAAGTTGGACAAGAATATGCCTAGGGAGGACGAAAATTACCTAATTGATCATCCAATGATACAAATGAACTTATTGGATGCACATGATTTGGTAAAAACCCGAATTGGACAAGAATAAGCCTAGGAAGGACGAAAATGACCTAATTGATCATCCAATGACACAAACACACCTATTGGATGCACAAGATTGGTTAAAAACCCTAATTGGACAAGAATATGCTTATGGAGGACGAAAATGACCTAAATTGATCATCCAATGACACAAACACACCTATCGGATGCACAAGATTGGTTAAAAACCCTAATTGGACAAGAATATGCCTAGGGAGGACGAAAATGACCTAAATTGATCATCCAATGACACAAACACACCTATTGGATGCACAAGATTGGTTAAAAACCCTAATTGGACAAGAATATGCCTAGGGAGGACGAAAATGACCTAAATGTTAATCCAATGACACAAATGAACTTATTGGATGCACAAGATTGGTTAAAAACCCTAATTGGACAAGAATAAGCCTAGGGAGGATCAAAGTGACCTAATCGATCATCCAATGAGATAAACACACATATTGGATGCACAAGATTGGTTAAAAACCCTAATTGGACAAGAATATGCCTAGGGAGGACGAAAATGACCTAAATATTAATTCAATGACACAAACAAACTTATTGGATGCCCAAGAATGGTTAAAAACCCTAATTGGACAATAGTAAGCCTCGGGAGGACGAAAATGACCTAATTGATCATCCAATGACACAAACACACCTATTGGATGCACAAGATTGGTTAAAAACCCTAATTGGACAAGAATAAGCCTAGGGAGGACGAAAATGACCTAATTGATCATCCAATGACACAAACACACCTATTGGATGCACAAGATTGGTTTAAAACCCTAGTTGGACAAGAATATGCCTAGGGAGGACGAAAATGACCTAATTGATCATCCAATGACACAAATGAACTTATTGGATGCACAAGATTGGTTGAAAACCCTAATTGGACAAGAATAAGCCTAGGGAGGACGAAAATGACCTAATTGATCATCCAATGACACAAACACACCTATTGGATGCACAAGATTGGTTAAAAACGCTAGTTGGACATGAACATGCCTAGGGAGGACGAAAATGACCTAATTGATCATCCAATGACACAAACACACCTATTGGATGCACAAGATTGGTTAAAAACCCTAATTGGACAAGAATAAGCCTAGGGAGGACGAAAATGACCTAATTGATCACCCAATGACACAAACACACCTATTGGATGCACAAGATTGGTTAAAAACCCTATTTGGACAAGAATTAGCCTAGGGAGGACGAAAATGACCTAATTGATAATCCAATGACACAAACACACCTATTGGATGCACAAGATTGGTTAAAAACCCTAATTGGACAAGAATAAGCCTAGGGAGGACGAAAATGACCTAATTGATCATCCAATGACACAAACACACCTATTGGATGCACAAGATTGGTTAAAAACCCTAATTGGACAAGAATAAGCCTAGGGAGGACGAAAATGACCTAATTGATCATCCAATGACACAAACACACCTATTGGATGCACAAGATTGGTTAAAAACCCTAATTGGACAAGAATATGCCTAGGGAGGACTGATATGACCTAAATGTTAATCCAATGACACAAATGTACTTATTGGATGCACAAGATTGGTTAAAAACCCTAATTGGACAAGAATAAGCCTAGGGAGGACGAAAATGACCTAATTGATCATCCAATGACACAAACACACCTATTGGATGCACAAGATTGGTTAAAAACCCTAATTGGACAAGAATAAGCCTAGGGAGGACGAAAATGACCTAATTGATCATCCAATGACACAAACACACCTATTGGATGCACAAGATTGGTTAAAAACCCTAATTGGATAAGAATGTGCCTAGGGAAGACGAAAATGACCTAATTGATCATCCAATGACACAAATGAACTTATTGGTTGCACAAAATTAGTTAAAAACCCTAATTGGACAAGAATAAGTCTATGGAGGACGAAAATAACCTAATTGATCATCCAATGACCCAAACACACCTATTGGATGCACAAGTTTTGTCTAAAACTCTAATTGGACAAGAATATGCCTAGGGAGGACGAAAATGACCTAAATGTTAATCCAATGACACAAATGAACTTATTGGATGCACAAGATTGGTTAAAAACCCTAATTGGACAAGAATAAGCCTAGGGAGGACGAAAATGACCTAATTGATCATCCAATGACAGAAACACACCGATTGGATTCACAAGATTGGTTAAAAACCCTAATTCGACAAGAATATGCCTAAGGAGGACGAAAATGACCTAAATATTAATTCAATGACACAAACAAAGTTATTGGATGCACAAGATTGGTTAAAAACCCTAATTGGACAAGAATAAGCCTTGGGATGATGAAAATGACCTAATTGATCATCCAATGACACAAACACACCTATTGGATGCACAAGATTGGTTAAAAACCCTAATTGGACAAGAATAAGCCTAGGGAGGACGAAAATGACCTAATTGATCATCCAATGACACAAACACACCTATTGGATGCACAAGATTGGTTAAAAACCCTAATTGGACAAGAATAAGCCTAGGGAGGACGAAAATGACCTAATTGATCATCCAATGACACAAACACACCTATTGGATGCACAAGATTGGTTAAAAACCCTAATTGGACAAGAATAAGCCTAGGGAGGACGAAAATGACCTAATTGATCATCCAATGACACAAACACATCTATTGGAAGCACAAGATTGGTTAGAAACCCTAGTTGGACAAGAATATGCCTAGGGAGGACGAAAATGACCTAATTGATCATCCAATGACACAAATGAACTTATTGGATGCACAAGATTGCTTAAAAACCCTAATTGGACAAAAATAAGCATAGAAAGGACGAAAATGACCTAATTGATCATCCAATGACACAAACACACCTATTGGATGCACAAGATTGGTTAAAAACCCTAATTGGACAAGAATAAGCCTAGGGAGGACGAAAATGACCTAATTGATCATCCAATGACACAAACACACCTATTGGATGCACAAGATTGGTTAAAAACCCTAATTGGACAAGAATAAGCCTAGGGAGGACGAAAATGACCTAATTGATCATCCAATGACACAAACACACCTATTGGATGCACAAGATTGGTTTAAAACCCTAGATGGACAAGAATATGCCTAAGGAGGACGAAAAGGACCTAATTGATCATCCAATGACACAAATGAACTTATTGCATGCACAAGATTGGTTAAAAACCCTAATTGGCCAATAATAAGCCTAGGGAGGACGAAAATGACCTAATTGATCATCCAATGACACAAACACACCTATTGGATGCACAAGATTGGTTAAAAACCCTAATTGGACAAGAATAAGCCTAGGGAGGACGAAAATGACCTAATTGATCATCCAATGACACAAACACACCTATTGGATGCACAAGATTGGTTAAAAACCCTAATTGGACAAGAATATGCCTAGGGAGGACGAAAATGACCTAAATATTAATTCAATGACACAAACAAAGTTATTGGATGCACAAGATTGGTTAAAAACCCTAATTTGACAAGAATAAGTCAAGGGAGGACGAAAATGACCTAATTGATCATCCAATGACACAAACACACCTAATGGATGCACAAGATTGGTTAAAAACCCTAATTGGACAAGAATAAGCCTAGTAAGGATGAAAATGACCTAATTGATCATCCAATGACACAAACACACCTATTGGATGCACAAGATTGGTTAAAAACCCTAATTGGACAAGAATAAGCCTAGGGAGGACGAAAATGACCTAATTGATCATCCAATGACACAAACACACCTATTGGATGCACAAGATTGGTTAAAAACCCTAATTGGACAAGAATAAGCCTAGGGAGGACGAAAATGACCTAATTGATCATCCAATGACACAAACACACCTATTGGATGCACAAGATTGGTTAAAAACCCTAATTGGACAAGAATATGCCTAGGGAGGACGAAAATGACCTAAATGTTAATCCAATGACACAAATGAACTTATTGGATGCACAAGATTGGTTAAAAACCTAATTCGACAAAAATAAGCCTAGGGAGAATGAAAATGACCTAAATATTAATCCAATGACACAACTCAACTTATTGGATGCACAAGATTGGTTAAAAACCCTAATTGGACAAGAATAACCCTAGGGAGGACGAAAATGACCTAATTGATCATCCAATGACACAAACACACCTATTGGATGCACAAGATTGGTTAAAAACCCTAATTGGACAAGAATAAGCCTAGGGAGGACGAAAATGACCTAATTGATCATCCAATGACACAAACACACCTATTTGATGGACAAGATTGGTTAAAAACCCTAATTGGACAAGAATAAGCCTAGGGAGGACGAAAATGACCTAATTGATCATCCAATGACACAAACACACCTATTAGATGCACAAGATTGGTTAAAAACCCTAATTGGACAAGAATATGCCTAGGGAGGAGGAAAATGACCTAAATATTAATTCAATGACACAAACAAAGTTATTGGATGCACAAGATTGGTTAAAAACCCAAATTGGACAAGAATAACCCTAGGGAGGACGAAAATGACCTAATTGATCATCCAATGGCACAAACACACCTATTGGATGCACAAGATTGGTTAAAAATCCTAATTGGGCAAGAATAAGCCTAGGGAGGACGAAAATGACCTAATTGATCATCCAATGACACAAATGAACTTATTGGATGCACAAGATTGGTTAAAAACCCTAATTGGACAAGAATAAGCCTAGGGAGGACGAAAATGACCTAATTGATCATCCAATGACACAAACACACCTATTGGATGCACAAGATTGGTTAAAAACCCTAATTGGACAAGAATAAGCCTAGGGAGGACGAAAATAACCTCATTGATCATCCAATGACACAAACACACCTATTGGATGCACAAGATTGGTTAAAAACCCTAATTGGACAAGAATATGCCTAGGGAGGACGAAAATGACCTAAATGTTAATCCAATGACACAAATGAACTTATTGGATGCACAAGATTGGTTAAAAACCCTAATTGGACAAGAATAAGCCTAGGGAGGACGAAAATGACCTAGGGAGGACGAAAATGACCTAATTGATCATCCAATGACACAAACACACCTATTGGATGCACAAGATTGGTTAAAAACCCTAATTGGACAAGAATAAGCCTAGGGAGGACGAAAATGACCTAATTGATCATCCAATAACACAAATGAACTTATTGGATGCACAAGATTTGTTAAAAACCCTAATTGGACAAGAATAAGCCAAGGGAGGACGAAAATGACCTAATTGATCATCCAATGACACAAACACACCTATTGGATGCACAAGATTGGTTAAAAACCCTAATTGGACAAGAATATGCCTAGGGAGGACGAAAATGACCTAAATATTAATTCAATGACACAAACAATGTTATTGGATGCACAAGATTGGTTAAAAACCCTAATGTGACAAGAATAAGTCTAGGGAGGACGAAAATGACATAATTGATCATCCAATGACACAAACACACCTATTGGATGCACAAGATTGGTTAAAAACCCTAATTGGACAAGAATATGCATAGGGAGGACCAAAATGACCTAAATATTAATTCAATGACACAAACAAAGTTATTGGATGCACAAGATTGGTTAAAAACCCTAATTTGACAAGAATAAGTCTAGGGAGGACGAAAATAACCTAATTGATCATCCAATGACACAAACACACCTATTGGATGCACAAGATTGGTTAAAAACCCTAATTGGACAAGAATATGCCTAGGGAGGACGAAAATGACTTAAATGTTAATCCAATGACACAACTCAACTTATTGGATGCACAAGATTGGTTCAAAACCCTAATTGGACAAGAATTAGCCTAGCGAGGACGAAAATGACCTAAATGCTAATCCAATGACACAACTCAACTTATTGTATGCACAAGATTGGTTAAAAACCCTAATTGGGAAAGAATAAGCCTAGGGAGGACGAAAATGACCTAATTGATCATCCAATGACACAAACACACCTATTGGATGCACAAGATTGGTTAAAAACCCTAATTGGACAAGAATAAGCCTAGGGAGGACGAAAATGACCTAATTGATCATCCAATGACACAAACACACCTATTGGATGCACAAGATTGGTTAAAAACCCTAATTGGACAAGAATATGCCTAGGGAGGTGGAAAATGACCTAATTGATCATTCAATGACACAAACAAAGTTATTGGATGCACAAGATTGGTTAAAAACCCTAATTGGACAAGAATATGCCTAGGGAGGACGAAAATGACCTAATTGATCATCCAATGACACAAACACACCTATTGGATGCACTAGATTGGTTAAAAACCCTAATTGGACAAGAATGTGCCTAGGGAGGACGAAAATGACCTAAATATTAATTCAATGACACAAACAAAGTTATTGGATGCACAAGATTGGTTAAAAACCCTAATTGGACAAGAATAAGCCTAGGAAGGACGAAAATGACCTAATCGATCATCCAATGACACAAACACACCTATTGAATGCACAAGATTGGTTCAAAACCCTAGTTGGACAAGAATATTCCTAGAGAGGACGAAAATAACCAAATTGATCATCCAATGACACAAATGAACTTATTGCATGCACAAGATTTGTTAAAAACCCTAATTGGACAAGTATAAGCCTAGGGAGGACGAAAATAACCTAATTGATCATCCAATGACACAAACACACCTATTGGATGCACAAGATTGGTTAAAAACCCTAATTGGACAAGAATATGCCTTGGGAGGACGAAAATGACCTAAATTGATCATCCAATGACACAAACACACCTATTGGATGCACAAGATTGGTTAAAAACCCTAATTGGACAAGAATATGGCTAGGGAGGACGAAAATGACCTAAATGTTAATCCAATGACACAAATGAACTTATTGGATGCACAAGATTGGTTAAAAACCCTAATTAGACAAGAATAAGCCTAGGGAGGACGAAAATGACCTAATTGATCATCCAATGACACAAACACACCTATTGGTTGTACAAGATTGGTTAAAAACCCTAATTGGACAAGAATAAGCCTAGGGAGGACGAAAATAACCTAATTGATCATCCAATGACACAAATGAACTTATTGCATGCGCAAGATTTGTTAAAAACCCTAATTGGACAAGAATAAGCCTAGGGAGGACGAAAATGACCTAATTGATCATCCAATGACACAAACACACCTATTGGATGCACAAGATTGGTTAAAAACCCTAATTGTACAAGAATATGCCTAGGGAGGACGAAAATGACCTAAATTGATCATCCAATGACACAAATGAACTTATTGGATGCACAAGATTGGTTAAAAACCCTAATTGGACAAGAATATGCCTAGGGAGGACGAAAATGACCTAAATATTAATTCAATGACACAAACAAAGTTATTGGATGCACAAGATTGGTTAAAAACCCTAATTGGACAAGAAGAAGCCTAGGGAGGATCAAAGTGACCTAATTGATCATCCAATGACACAAACACACCTATTGCATGCACAAGATTGGTTAAAAACCCTAATTGGACAAGAATATGCCTAGGGAGGACGAAAATGACCTAAATGTTAATCCAATGACACAAATGAACTTATTGGATGCACAAGATTGGTTAAAAACCCTAATTGGACAAGAATAAGTTTAGGAAGGACGAAAATGACCTAATTGATCATCCAATGACACAAACACACCTATTGGATGCACAACATTGATTAAAAACCCGAATTGGACAAGAATATGCCTAGGGAGGACGAAAATGACCTAATTGATCATCCAATGACACAAACACACCTATTGGATGCACAAGATCGGTTAAAAACCCTAATTGGACAAGAATAAGCCTAGGGAGGAAGAAAATGACCTAATTGATCATCCAATGACACAAACACACCTATTGGATGTACAAGATTGGTTAAAAACCCTAATTGGACAAGAACTAGCCTATGGAGGACGAAAATGACCTAATTGATCATCCAATGACACAAACACACCTATTGGATGTACAAGATTGGTTAAAAACCCTAATTGGACAAGAATAAGCCTAGGAAGGACGAAAATGACCTAATTGATCATCCAATGACACAAACACACCTATTGGATGCACAACATTGATTAAAAACCCGAATTGGACAAGAATATGCCTAGGGAGGACGAAAATGACCTAATTGATCATCCAATGACACAAACACACCTATTGGATGCACAAGATTGGTTAAAAACCCTAATTGGACAAGAATAAGCCTAGGGAGGACGAAAATGACCTAATTGATCATCCAATGACACAAACACACCTATTGGATGCACAAGTATGGTTAAAAACCCTAATTGGGCAAGAATAAGCCTAGGGAGGACGAAAGTTACCTAATTGATCATCCAATGACACAAACACACCTATTGGATGCACAAGATTGGTTAAAAACCCTAATTGGACAAGAATATGCCTAGGGAGGACGAAAATGACCTAATTGATCATCCAATGACACAAACACACCTATTGGATGCACAAGATCGGTTAAAAACCCTAATTGGACAAGAATAAGCCTAGGGAGGACGAAAATGACCTAATTGATCATCCAATGACACAAAAACACCTATTGGATGCACAAGATCGGTTAAAAACCCTAACTGGACAAGAATAAGCCTAGGGAGGACGAAAATGACCTAAATGTTAATCCAATGACACAAATGAACTTATTGGATGTACAAGATTGGTTAAAAACCCTAATTGGACAAGAATAAGCCTAGGGAGGACGAAAATGACCTAATTGATCATCCAATGACACAAACACACCTATTGGATGCACAAGATTGGTTAAAAACCCTAGTTGGACAAGAACATGCCTAGGGAGGACAAAAATGACCTAATTGATCATCCAATGACACAAACACACCTATTGGATGCACAAGATTGGTTAAAAACCCTAATTGGACAAGAATATGCCTAGGGAGGACAAAAATGACCTAAATTGATCATCCAATGACACAAACACACCTATTGGATGCACAAGATTGGTTAAAAACC
Source organism: Cicer pinnatifidum (assembly GCA_037974775.1). Lineage (NCBI taxonomy): Eukaryota > Viridiplantae > Streptophyta > Magnoliopsida > Fabales > Fabaceae > Cicer > Cicer pinnatifidum. The sequence continues at coordinate 58,710 of JBBPBR010001436.1, read as the reverse complement.
CTAATTGGACAAGAATAAGCCTAGGGAGGATGAAAATGACCTAATTGATCATCCAATGACACAAACACACCTATTGGATGCACAAGATTGGTTAAAAACGCTAATTGGACAAGAATATGCATAGGGAGGACGAAAATGACCTAAATTGATCATCCAATGACACAAACACACCTATTGGATGCACAAGATTGGTTAAAAACCCTAATTGGACGATAATATGCCTAGGGAGGACGAAAATGACCTAAATGTTAATCCAATGACACAAATGAACTTATTGGATGCACAAGATTGGTTAAAAACCCTAATTGGACAAGAATAAGCCTAGGGAGGACGAAAATGACCTAATTGATCATCCAATGACACAAACACACCTATTGGATGCACAAGATTGGTTAAAAACCCTAATTGGACAAAAATAAACCTAGGGAGGACGAAAATGGCCTAATTGATCATCCAATGACACAAACACACCTATTGGATGCACAAGATTGGTTAAAAACCCTAATTGGACAAGAATATGCCTAGGGAGGACGAAAATACCCTAATTGATCACCCAATGACACAAAGACACCTATTGGATGCACAAGATTGGTTAAAAACCCTAATTTGACAATAATATGCCTAGGGAGGACGAAAATGACCTAAATGTTAATCCAATGACACAAATGAACTTATTGGATGCACAAGATTGGTTAAAAACCCTAATTGGACAAGAATAAGCCTAGGGAGGACGAAAATGACCTAATTGATCATCCAATGACACAAACACACCTATTGGATGCACAAGATTGGTTAAAAACCCTAATTGGACAAGAATAAGCCTAGGGAGGACAACAATGACCTAATTGATCATCCAATGACACAAACACACCTATTGGATGCACAAGAATGGTTAAAAACCCTAATTGGACAAGAATAAGCCTAGGGAGGACGAAAATGACCTAATTGATCATCCAATGACACAAACACACCTATTGGATGCACAAGATTGGTTAAAAACCCTAATTGGACAAGAATAAGCCTAGGGAGGACGAAAATGACCTAATTGATCATCCAATGACACAAACACACCTATTGGATGCACAAGATTGGTTAAAAACCCTAATTGGACAAGAATATGCCTAGGGAGGACGAAAATGACCTAAATGTTAATCCAATGACACAACTCAACCTATTGGATGCACAAGATTGGTTAAAAACCCTAATTGGACAAGAATATGCCTAGGGAGGACGAAAATGACCTAATTGATCATCCAATGACACAAACACACCTATTGGATGCACAAGATTGGTTAAAAACCCTAATTGGACAAGAATATGCCTAGGGAGGACGAAAATGACCTAATTGATCATCCAATGACACAAACACACCTATTGGATGCACAAGATTGGTTAAAAACCCTAATTGGACAAAAATAAGCGTAGGGAGAACGAAAATGAGCTAAATATTAATCCAATGACACAACTCAACTTATTGGATGCACAAGATTGGTTAAAAACCCTAATTGGACAAGAATAAGCCTAGGGAGGACGAAAATGACCTAATTGATCATCCAATGACACAAACACACCTATTGGATGCACAAGATTGGTTAAAAACCCTAGTTGGACAAGAACAAGCCTAGGGAGGACGAAAATGACCTAATTGATGATCCAATGACACAAATGAACTTATTGGATGCACAAGATTGGTTAATAACCCTAATTGGACAAGAATAAGCCTAGGGAGGACGAAAATGACCTAATTGATCATCCAATGACACAAACACACCTATTGGATGCACAAGATTGGTTAAAAACCCTAATTGGACAAGAATAAGCCTAGGGAGGACAAAAATGACTTAATTGATCATCCAATGACACAAACACACCTATTGGATGCACAAGATTGGTTAAAAACCCTAATTGGACAAGAATATGCCTAGGGAGGACGAAAATGACCTAAATATTAATTCAATGACACAAACAAACTTATTGGATGCACAAGATTGGTTCAAAACCCTAATTGGACAAGAATAAGCCTAGGGAGGACGAAAATGACCTAAATGTTAAACCAATGACACAAACACACCTATTGGATGCACAAGATTGGTTAAAAACCCTAATTGGACAAGAATAAGCCTAGGGAGGACGAAAATGACCTAATTGATCATCCAATGACACAAACACACCTATTGGATGCACAAGATTGGTTAAAAACCCTAATTGGACAAGATGATGCCTAGGGAGGACGAAAATGAACTAAATATTAATTCAATGACACAAACAAACTTATTGGATGCACAAGATTGGTTAAAAACCCTAATTGGACAAGAATAAGCCTAGGGAGGACGAAAATGAGCAAATTGATCATCCAATGACACAAACACACCTATTGGATGCACAAGATTGGTTAAAAACCCTAATTGGACAAGAATAAGCCTAGGGAGGACGAAAATGACCTAATTGATCATCCAATGACACAAACACACCTATTGGATGCACAAGATTGGTTAAAAACCCTAATTGGACAAGAATAAGCCTAGGGAGGACGAAAATGACCTAATTGATCATCCAATGACACAAACACACCTATTGGATGCACAAGATTGGTTAAAAACCCTAATTGGACAAGAATAAGCCTAGGGAGGACGAAAATGACCTAATTGATCATCCAATGACACAAACACACCTATTGGATGCATAAGATTGGTTAAAAACCCTAATTGGACAAGAATAAGCTTAGGGAGGACGAAAAATGACCTAATTGATCATCCAATGACACAAACACACCTATTGGATGCACAAGATTGGTTAAAAACCCTAATTGGACAAGAATAAGCCTAGGGAGGACGAAAATGACCTAATTGATCATCCAATGACACAAACACACCTATTGGATGCACAAGATTGGTTAAAAACCCGAATTGGACAAGAATAAGCCTAGGGAGGACAAAAATGACCTAATTGATCATCCAATGACACAAACACACCTATTGGATGCACAAGATTGGTTAAAAACCCTAATTGGACAAGAATAAGCCTAGGGAGGACGAACATGACCTAATTGATCATCCAATGACACAAACACACCTATTGGATGCACAAGATTGGATAAAAACCCTAATTGGACAAGAATATGCCTAGGGAGGACGAAAATGACCTAAATTGATCATCCAATGACACAAACACACCTATTGGATGCACAAGATTGGTTAAAAACCCTAATTGGACAAGAATATGCCTAGGGAGGACGAAAATGACCTAAATTGATCATCCAATGACACAAACACACCTATTGGATGCACAAGATTGGTTAAAAACCCTAATTGGACAAGAATATGGCTAGGGAGGACGAAAATGACCTAAATGTTAATCCAATGACACAAATGAACTTATTGGATGCACAAGATTGGTTAAAAACCCTAATTGGACAAGAATATGCCTAGGGAGGACGAAAATGACCTAATTGATCATCCAATGACACAAACACACCTATTGGATGCACAAGATTGGTTAAAAACCCTAATTGGACAAGAATATGCCTAGGGAGGACGAAAATGACCTAAATATTAATTCAATGACACAAACAAACTTATTGGATGCACAAGATTGGTTAAAAACCCTAATTGGATAGGAATAAGCCTAAGGAGGACGAAAATGACCTAATTGATCATCCAATGACACAAACACACCTATTGGATGCACAAGATTGGTTAAAAAGCCTAATTGGACTAGAATATGCCTAGGGAGGACGAATATGACCTAAATGTTAATCCAATAACACAAATGAACTTATTGGATGCACAAGATTGGTTAAAAACCCTAATTGGACAAGAATAAGCCTAGGGAGAACGAAAATGACCTAAATGTTAATCCAATGACACAACTCAACTTATTGGATGCACAAGATTGGTTAAAAACCCTAATTGGACAAGAATAAGCCTAGGGAGGACGAAAATGACCTAATTGATCATCCAATGACACAAACACACCTATTGGATCCACAAGATTGGTTAAAAACCCTAATTGGACAAGAATAAGCCTAGGGTGGACGAAAATGACCTAATTGATCATCCAATGACACAAACACACCTATTGGATGCACAAGATTGGTTAAAAACCCTAATTGGACAAGAATAAGCCTAGGGAGGACGAAAATGACCTAATTGATCATCCAATGACACAAACACACCTATTGGATGCACAAGATTGGTTAAAAATCCTAATTGGACAAGAATAAGCATAGGGAGGACTAAAATGACCTAATTGATCATCCAATGACACAAACACACCTAATGGATGCACAAGATTGGTTAAAAACCCTAATTGGACAAGAATATGCCTAGGGAGGACGAAAATGACCTAAATGTTAATCCAATGACACAAACGAACTTATGGGATGCACAAGATTGGTTAAAAATCCTAATTGGACAAGAATAAGCCTAGGGAAGACGAAAATGACCTAAATGCTAATCCAATGACACAACTCAACTTATTGGATGCACAAGATTGGTTAAAAACCCTAATTGGACAAGAATAAGCCTAGGGAGGACGAAAATGACCTAATTGATCATCCAATGACACAAACACACCTATTGGATGCACAAGATTGGTTAAAAACCCTAATTGGACAAGAATAAGCCTAGGGAGGACGAAAATGACCTAATTGATCATCCAATGACACAAACACACCTATTGGATGCACAAGATTGGTTAAAAACACAAATTGGACAAGAATAAGCCTAGGGAGGACGAAAATGACCTAAATGTTAATCCAATGACACAACTCAAGTTATTGGATGCACAAGATTGATTAAAAACCCTAATTGGACAAGAATAAGCCTAGGGAGGACGAAAATGACCTAATTGATCATCCAATGACACAAACACACCTATTGGATGCACAAGATTGGTTAAAAACCCTAATTGGACAAGAATAAGCCTAGGGAGGACGAAAATGACCTATATGTTAATCCAATGACACAACTCAACTTATTGGATGCACAAGATTGGTAAAAAACCCTAATTGGACAAGAATAAGCCTAGGGAGGACGAAAATGACCTAATTGATCATCCAATGACACAAACACACCTATTGGATGCACAAGATCGGTTAAAAACCCTAATTGGACAAGAATAAGCCTAGGGAGGAAGAAAATGACCTAATTGATCATCCAATGACACAAACACACCTATTGGATGTACAAGATTGGTTAAAAACCCTAATTGGACAAGAACTAGCCTATGGAGGACGAAAATGACCTAATTGATCATCCAATGACACAAACACACCTATTGGATGTACAAGATTGGTTAAAAACCCTAATTGGACAAGAATAAGCCCTGGGAGGACGAAAATGACCTAATTGATCATCCAATGACACAAACACACCTATTGGATGCACAAGATTGGTTAAAAACCCTAATTGGACAAGAATAAGCCTAGGGAGGACGAAAATGACCTAATCGATCATCCAATGACACAAACACACCTATTGAATGCACAAGATTGGTTCAAAACCCTAGTTGGACAAGAATATTCCTAGGGAGGACGAAAATAACCAAATTGATCATCCAATGACACAAATGAACTTATTGCATGCACAAGATTTGTTAAAAACCCTAATTGGACAAGTATAAGCCTAGGGAGGACGAAAATGACCTAATTGATCATCCAATGACACAAACACACCTATTGGATGCACAAGATTGGTTAAAAACCCTAATTGGACAAGAATATGCCTAGGGATGACGAAAATGACCTAAATTGATCATCCAATGACACAAACACACCTATTGGATGCACAAGATTGGTTAAAAACCCTAATTGGACAAGAATATGGCTAGGGAGGACGAAAATGACCTAAATGTTAATCCAATGACACAAATGAACTTATTGGATGCACAAGATTGGTTAAAAACCCTAATTGGACAAGAATAAGCCTAGGGAGGACGAAAATGACCTAATTGATCATCCAATGACACAAACACACCTATTGGTTGTACAAGATTGGTTAAAAACCCTAATTGGACAAGAATAAGCCTAGGGAGGACGAAAATGGCCTAATTGATCATCCAATGACACAAACACACCTATTGGATGCACAAGATTGGTTAAAAACCCTAATTGGACAAGAATAAGCCTAGGGAGGACGAAAATGACCTAATTGATCATCCAATGACACAAACACACCTATTGAATGCACAAGATTGAATAAAAACCCTAATTGGACAAGAATATGCCTAGGGAGGTGGAAAATGACCTAATTGATCATTCAATGACACAAACAAAGTTATTGGATGCACAAGATTGGTTAAAAACCCTAATTGGACAAGAATAAGCCTAGGGAGGACGAAAATGACCTAAATATTAATTCAACACAAATGAACTTATTGGATGCCCAAGATGGGTTAAAAACCCTAATTGGTCGAGAATAAGCCTATGGAGGACGAAAATGACCTAAATGTTAATCCAATGACACAACTCAACTTATTGGATGCACAAGATTGGTTAAAAACCCTAATTGGACAAGAATAAGCCTAGGGACGATGAAAATGACCTAATTGATCATCCAATGACACAAACATACCTATTGGATGCACAAGATTGGTTAAAAACCCTAATTAAACAAGAATATGCCTAGGGAGGACGAAAATTACCTAATTGATCATCCAATGACACAAACACACCAATTGGATGCACAAGATTGGTTAAAAACCCTAATTGGAGAAGTATATGCCTAGGGAGGACGAATATGACCTAAATGTTAATTCAATGACAAAAACGTACTTATTGGATGCACAACATTGGTTAAAAACTCTAATTGGACAAGAATATGCCTAAGGAGGACAAAAATGACCTAAATATTAATTCAATGACACAAACAAACTTATTGGATGCACAAGATTGGTTAAAAACCCTAATTGGACAAGAATAAGCCTAGGGAGGACGAAAATGACCTAATTGATCATCCAATGACACAAACACACCTATTGGATGCACAAGATTGGTTAAAAACCCTAATTGGACAAGAATATGCCTAGGGAGGACGAAAATGACCTAAATGTTAATCCAATGACACAACTCAACCTATTGGATGCACAAGATTGGTTAAAAACCCTAATTGGACAAGAATAAGCCTAGGGAGGACGATAAATGACCTAATTGATCATCCAATGACACAAACACACCTATTGGATGCACAAGATTGGTTAAAAACCCTAATTGGACAAGAATAAGCCTAGGGAGGACGAAAATGACCTAATTGATCATCCAATGACACAAACACACCTATTGGATGCACAAGATTGGTTAAAAACCCTAATTGGACAAGAATAAGCCTAGGGAGGACGAAAATGACCTAATTGATCATCCAATGACACAAACACACCTATTGGATGCACAAGATTGGTTAAAAACCCTAATTGGACAAGAATAAGCCTAGGGAGGACGAAAATGACCTAATTGATCATCCAATGACACAAACACACCTATTGGATGCACAAGATTGGTTTAAAACCCTAGTTGATCAAGAATATGCCTAGGAAGGACGAAAATGACCTAATTGATCATCCAATGACACAAATGAACTTATTGGATGCACAAGATTGGTTAAAAACCCTAATTGGACAAGAATAAGCCTAGGGAGGACGAAAATGACCTAATTGATCATCCAATGACACAAACACACCTATTGGATGCACAAGATTGGTTAAAAACCCTAATTGGACAAGAATAAGCCTAGGGAGGACGAAAATGACCTAATTGATCATCCAATGACACAAACACACCTATTGGATGCACAAGATTGGTTAAAAACCCTAATTGGACAAGAATAAGCCTAGGGAGGACGAAAATGACCTAATTGATCATCCAATGACACAAACACATCTATTGGAAGCACAAGATTGGTTAGAAACCCTAGTTGGACAAGAATATGCCTAGGGAGGACGAAAATGACCTAATTGATCATCCAATGACACAAATGAACTTATTGGATGCACAAGATTGCTTAAAAACCCTAATTGGACAAAAATAAGCATAGAAAGGACGAAAATGACCTAATTGATCATCCAATGACACAAACACACCTATTGGATGCACAAGATTGGTTAAAAACCCTAATTGGACAAGAATAAGCCTAGGGAGGACGAAAATGACCTAATTGATCATCCAATGACACAAACACACCTATTGGATGCACAAGATTGGTTAAAAACCCTAATTGGACAAGAATAAGCCTAGGGAGGACGAAAATGACCTAATTGATCATCCAATGACACAAACACACCTATTGGATGCACAAGATTGGTTAAAAACCCTAATTGGACAAGAATATGCCTAGGGAGGACGAAAATGACCTAATTGATCTTCCAATGACACAAATGAACTTATTGGACGCACAAGATTGGTTAAAAACCCTAGTTGGACAAGAATAAGCCTAGGGAGGACGAAAATGACCTAATTGATCATCCAATGACACAAACACACCTATTGGATGCACAAGATTGGTTAAAAACCCTAATTGGACAAGAATAAGCCTAGGGAGGACGAAAACGACCTAAATGATCATCCAATGACACAAACACACCTATTGGATGCACAAGATTGGTTAAAAACCCTAATTGGACAAGAATAAGCCTAGGGAGGACGAAAATGACCTAATTGATCATCCAATGACACAAACACACCTATTGGATGCACAAGATTGGTTAAAAACCCTAATTGGACAAGAATATGCCTAGGGAGGACGAAAATGACCTAATTGATCATCCAATGACACAAATGAACCTATTGGATGCACAAGATTGGTTAAAACCCCTAATTGGACAAGAATAAGCCTAGGGAGGACGAAAATGACCTAATTGATCATCCAATGACACAAACACACCTATTGGATGCACAAGATTGGTTAAAAACCCTAATTGGACAAGAATATACCTAGGGAGGACAAAAATGACCTAAATGTTAATTCAATGACACAAACGAACTTATTGGATGCACAACATTGGTTAAAAACCCTAATTGGACAAGGATAAGCCTAGGGAGGATGAAAATGACCTAATTGATCATCCAATGACACAAACACACCTATTGGATGCACAAGATTGGTTAAAAACCCTAATTGGACAAGAATAAGCCTAGGGAGGACGAAAATGACCTAATTGATCATCCAATGACACAAACACACCTATTGGATGCACAAGATTGGTTAAAAACCCTAATTGGACAAGAATAAGCCTAGGGAGGACGAAAATGACCTAATTGATCATCCAATGACACAAACACACCTATTGGATGCACAAGATTGGTTAAAAACCCTAATTGGACAAGAATAAGCCTAGAAAGGACGAAAATGACCTAATTGATCATCCAATGACACAAACACACCTATTAGATGCAAAAGATTGGTTAAAAACCCTAATTGGACAAGAATATGCCTAGGGAGGACGTAAATGACGTAATTGATCATCCAATGACATAATTGATCATCCAATGACACAAACACACCTATTGGATGCACAAGATTGGTTAAAAACCCTAATTGGACAAGAATAAGCCTAGGGAGGACGAAAATGACCTAATTGATCATCTATTGCCACAAACACACCTATTGGATGCACAAGATTGGTTTAACACCTATTGGATGCACAAGATTGGTTAAAAACCCTAATTGGACAAGAATAAGCCTAGGGAGGACGAAAATAACCTATTTGATCATCCAATGACACAAACACACCTGTTGGATGCACAAGATTGGTTAAAAACCCTAATTGGACAAGAATATGCCTAGGGAGGACGAAAATGACCTAAATGTTAATCCAATGACACAAATGAACTTATTGGATGCATAAGATTGGTTAAAAACCCTAATTGGACAAGAATAAGCCTAGGGAGGACGAAAATGACCTAAATGTTAATCGAATGACACAACTCAACTTATTGGATGCACAAGATTGGTTAAAAACCCTAATTGGACAAGAATAAGCCTAGGGAGGACGAAAATGACCTAATTGATCATCCAATGACACAAACACACCTATTGGATGCACAAGATTGGTTAAAAACCCTAATTGGACAAGAATATGCCTAGAGAGGACGAAAATGACCTAATTGATCATCCAATGACACAAACACACCTATTGGATGCACAAGATCGGTTAAAAACCCTAATTGGACAAGAATAAGCCTAGGGAGGACAAAAATGACCTAATTGATCATCCAATGACACAAACACACCTATTGGATGCACAAGATTGGTTAAAAACCCTAATTGGACAAGAATAAGCCTAGGGAGGACGAACATGACCTAATTGATCATCCAATGACACAAACACACCTATTGGATGCACAAGATTGGATAAAAACCCTAATTGGACAAGAATATGCCTAGGGAGGACGAAAATGACCTAAATTGATCATCCAATGACACAAACACACCTATTGGATGCACAAGATTGGTTAAAAACCCTAATTGGACAAGAATATGCCTAGGGAGGACGAAAATGACCTAAATTGATCATCCAATGACACAAACACACCTATTGGATGCACAAGATTGGTTAAAAACCCTAATTGGACAAGAATATGGCTAGGGAGGACGAAAATGACCTAAATGTTAATCCAATGACACAAATGAACTTATTGGATGCACAAGATTGGTTAAAAACCCTAATTGGACAAGAATAAGCCTAGGGAGGACGAAAGTGACCTAATTGATCATCCAATGACACAAACACACCTATTGGATGTACAAGATTGGTTAAAAACCCTAATTGGACAAGAATAAGCCTAGGGAGGACGAAAATGGCCTAATTGATCATCCAATGACACAAACACACCTATTGGATGCACAAGATTGGTTAAAAACCCTAATTGGACAAGAATAAGCCTAGGGAGGACGAAAATGACCTAATTGATCATCCAATGACACAAACACACCTATTGGATGCACAAGATTGGTTAAAAACCCTAGTTGGACAAGAATATGCCTAGGGAGGACGAAAATAACCTAATTGATCATCCAATGACACAAATGAACTTATTGCATGCGCAAGATTTGTTAAAAACCCTAATTGGACAAGAATAAGCCTACGGAGGACGAAAATGACCTAATTGATCATCCAATGACACAAACACACCTATTGGATGCACAAGATTGGTTAAAAACCCTAATTGGACAAGAATATGCCTAGGGAGGACGAAAATGACCTAAATTGATCATCCAATGACACAAATGAACTTATTGGATGCACAAGATTGGTTAAAAACCCTAATTGGACAAGAATATGCCTAGGGAGGACGAAAATGACCTAAATATTAATTCAATGACACAAACAAAGTTACTGGATGCACAAGATTGGTTAAAAACCCTAATTGGACAAGAAGAAGCCTAGGGAGGATCAAAGTGACCTAATTGATCATCCAATGACACAAACACACCTATTGGATGCACAAGATTGGTTAAAAACCCTAATTGGACAAGAATATGCCTAGGGAGGACGAAAATGACCTAAATGTTAATCCAATGACACAAATGAACTTATTGGATGCACAAGATTGGTTAAAAACCCTAATTGGACAAGAATAAGCTTAGGAAGGACGAAAATGACCTAATTGATCATCCAATGACACAAACACACCTATTGGATGCACAACATTGATTAAAAACCCGAATTGGACAAGAATATGCCTAGGGAGGACGAAAATGACCTAATTGATCATCCAATGACACAAACACACCTATTGGATGCACAAGATCGGTTAAAAACCCTAATTGGACAAGAATAAGCCTAGGGAGGACGAAAATGACCTAATTGATCTTCCAATGACACAAACACACCTATTGGATGCACAAGATTGGTTAAAAACCCTAATTGGACAAGAATATGCCTAGGGAGGACGAAAATGACCTAAGTGATCATCCAATGACACAAATGAACGTATTGGATGCACAAGATTAGTTAAAAACCCTAATTGGACAAGAATATGACTAGGGAGGACGAAAATGACCTAATTGATCATCCAATGACACAAACACACCTATTGGATGCACAAGATTGGTTAAAAACCCTAATTGGACAAGAATATGCCTAGGGAGGACGAAAATGACCTAATTGATCATCCAATGACACAAACACACCTATTGGATGCACAAGATTGGTTAAAAACCCTAATTGGACAAGAATATGCCTAGGGAGGACGAAAATGACCTAATTGATCATCCAATGACACAAACACACCTATTGGATGCACAAGATTGGTCTAAAACTCTAATTGGAGAAGAATATGCCTAAGGAGGACGAAAATGACCTAAATGTTAATCCAATGACACAAATGAACGTATTGGATGCACAAGATTGGTTAAAAACCCTAATTGGACAAGAATAAGCCTAGGGACGACGAGAATGACCTAAACGTTAATCCAATGACACAACTCAACTTATTGGAAGCACAAGATTGGTTAAAAACCCTAATTGGATAAGAATAAGCCTAGGGAGGACGAAAATGACCTAATTGATCATCCAATGACACAAACACACCTATTGGATGCACAAGATTGGTTAAAAACCCTAATTGGACAAGAATATGCCTAGGGAGGACGAAAATGACCTAATTGATCATCCAATGACACAAACACACCTATTGGATGCACAAGATTGGTTAAAAACCCTAATTGGACAAGAATATCCCTAGGGAGGACGAAAATGACCCAATTGATCATCCAATGACACAAACAAACCTATTGGATGCACAAGATTGGTTAAAAACCCTAATTGGACCAGAATATGCCTAGGGAGGACGAAAATGACCTAATTGATCATCCAATGACACAAACACACCTATTGGATGCACAAGATTCGTTAAAAACCCTAATTGGACAAGAATATGCCTAGGGAGGACGAAAATGAACTAATTAATCATCCAATGACACAAACACACCTATTAGATGAACAAGATTGGTTAAAAACCCTAATTGGACAAGAATATGCCTAGGGAGGACGAAAATGACCTAATTGATCATCCAATGACACAAACACACCTATTGGATGCACAAGATTGGTTAAAAACCCTAATTGGACAAGAATATGCCTAGGGAGGACGAAAATGACCTAATTGATCATCCAATGACACAAACACACCTATTGGATGCACAAGATTGGTTAAAAACCCTAATTGGACAAGAATAAGCGTAGGGAGAACGTAAATGACCTAAATGTTAATCCAATGACACAACTTAACTTATTGGATGCACAAGATTGGTTAAAAACCCTAATTGGACAAGAATAAGCCTAGGGAGGACGAAAATGACCTAATTGATCATCCAATGACACAAACACACCTATTGGATGCACAAGATTGGTTAAAAACCCTAATTGGACAAGAATAAGCCTAGGGAGGACGAAAATGACCTAATTGATCATCCATTGCCACAAACACACCTATTGGATGCAGAAGATTGGTTAAAAACCCTAATTGGACAAGAATATGCCTAGGGAGGACAAAAATGACCTAAATATTAATTCAATGACACAAACAAAGTTATTGGATGCACAAGATTGGTTAAAAACCCTAATTGGACAAGAATATGTCTAGGGAGGACGAAAATGACCTAAATGTTAATCCAATGACACAAATGAACTTATTGGATGCACAACATTGGTTAAAAACCCTAATTGGACAAGAGTAATCCTAGGAAGGACGAAAATAACCTAATTGATCATCCAATGACACAAACACACCTATTGGATGCACAAGATTGGTTAAAAACCCTAATTGGATAAGAATATGCCTAGGGAGGACGAAAATGACCTAATTGATCATCCAATGACACAAACACACCTATTGGATGCACAAGATTGGTTAAAAACCCTAGTTGGACAAGAATATGCCTAGGGAGGACGAAAATTACCTAATTGATCATCCAAGGACACAAATGAACTTATTGGATGCACAAGATTGGTTAAAAACCCAAATTGGACAAGAATAAGCATAGAAAGGACGAAAATGACCTAATTGATCATCCAATGACACAAACACACCTATTGGATGCACAAGATTGGTTAAAAACCCTAATTGAACAAGAATAAGCCTAGGGAGGACGAAAATGACCTAATTGATCATCCAATGACACAAACACACCTATTGGATGCACAAGGTTGGTTAAAAACCCTAATTGGACAAGAATAAGCCTAGGAAGGATGAAAATGACCTAATTGATCATCCAATGACACAAACACACCTATTGGATGCACAAGATTGGTTAAAAACCCTAATTGAACAAGAATAAGCCTAGGGAGGACGAAAATGACCTAATTGATCATCCAATGACACAAACACACCTATTGGATGCACAAGATTGGTTAAAAACCCTAATTGGGCAAGAATATGCCTAGGGAGGACAAAAATGACCTAAATATTAATTCAATGATACAAACAAACTTATCGGATGCAGAAGATTGGTTAAAGACCCTAATTGGACAAGAATAAGCCTAGGGAGGACGAAAATGACCTAATTGATCATCCAATGACACAAACACACCTATTGGATGCACAAGATTGGTTAAAAACCCTAATTGGACAAGAATATGCCTAGGGAGGACGAAAATGACCTAATTGATCATCCAATGACACAAACACACCTATTGGATGCACAAGATTGGTTAAAAACCCTAATTGGACAAGAATATGCCTAGGGAGGACGAAAATGACCTAATTGATCATCCAATGACACAAATGAACTTATCGGATGCACACGATTAGTTAAAAACCCTAATTGGACAAGAATATGCATAGGGAGGAAGAAAATAACCTAATTGATCATCCAATGACACAAACACACCTATTGGATGCACAAGATTGGTTAAAAACCCTAATTGGACAAGAATATGCCTAGGGAGGACGAAAATGACCTAATTGATCATCCAATGACACAAACACACCTATTGGATGCACAAGATTGGTTAAAAACCCTAATTGGACAAGAATATGCCTAGGGAGGACGAAAATGACCTAATTGATCATCCAATGACACAAACACACCTATTGGATGCACAAGATTGGTTAAAAACCCTAATTGGACAAGAATATGCCTAGGGAGGACGAAAATCCCCTAATTGATCATCCAATGACACAAACACACCTATTGGATGCACAAGATTGGTTAAAAACCCTAATTGGACAAGAATAAGCCTAGGGAGGACGAAAATGACCTAATTGATCATCCAATGACACAAACACACCTATTGGATGCACAAGATTGGTTAAAAACCCTAATTGGACAAGAATAAGCCTAGGGAGGACGAAAATGACCTAATTGATCATCCAATGACACAAACACACCTATTGGATGCCCAAGATTGGTTTAAAACCCTAGTTGGACAAGAATATGCATAGGGAGGACGAAAATGACCTAATTGATCATCCAATGACACAAATAAACTTATTGGATGCACAAGATTGGTTAAAAACCCTAATTGGACAAGAATAAGCCTAGGGAGGACGAAAATGACCTAATTGATCATCCAATGACACAAACACACCTGTTGGATGCACAAGATTGGTTAAAAACCCTAATTGGACAAGAATAAGCCTAGGGAGGACGAAAATGACCTAATTGATCATCAAATGACACAAACACACCTATTGGATGCACAAGATTGGTTAAAAACCCTAATTGGACAAGAATAAGCCCAGGGAGGACGAAAATGACCTAATTGATCATCCAATGACACAAACACACCTATTGGATGCACAAGATTGGTTAAAAACCCTAATTGGACAAGAATAAGCCCAGGGAGGACGAAAATGACCAAATTGATCATCCTTTGCCACAAACACACCTATTGGATGCACAAGATTGGTTAAAAACCCTAATTGGACAAGAATATGCCTAGGGAGGACGAAAATGACCTAATTGATCATCCAATGACACAAACACACCTATTGGATGCACAAGATTGGTTAAAAACCCTAATTGGACAAGAATATGCCTAGGGAGGACGAAAATGACCTAATTGATCATCCAATGACACAAACACACCTATTGGATGCACAAGATTGGTTAAAAACCCTAATTGGGCAAAAATAAGCCTAGGGAGGACGAAAATGACCTAATTGATCATCCAATGACACAAACACACCTATTGGATGCACAAGATTGGTTAAAAACCCTAATTGGACAAGAATAAGCCTAGGGAGGACGAAAATGACCTAATTGATCATCCATTGACACAAACACACCTATTGAATGCACAAGATTGGTTAAAAACCCTAATTGGACAAGAATAAGCCTAGGGAGGACGAAAATGACCTAATTGATCATCCAATGACACAAACACACCTATTGGATGCACAAGATTGGTTAAAAACCCTAATTGGACAAGAATAAGCCTAGGGAGGACGAAAATGACCTAATTGATCATCCAATGACACAAACACACCTATTGGATGCACAAGATTGGTTAAAAACCCTAATTGGACAAGAATAAGCCTAGGGAGGACGAAAATGACCTAATTGATCATCCAATGACACAAACACATCTATTGGAAGCACAAGATTGGTTAGAAACCCTAGTTGGACAAGAATATGCCTAGGGAGGACGAAAATGACCTAATTGATCATCCAATGACACAAATGAACTTATTGGATGCACAAGATTGCTTAAAAACCCTAATTGGACAAAAATAAGCATAGAAAGGACGAAAATGACCTAATTGATCATCCAATGACACAAACACACCTATTGGATGCACAAGATTGGTTAAAAACCCTAATTGGACAAGAATAAGCCTAGGGAGGACGAAAATGACCTAATTGATCATCCAATGACACAAACACACCTATTGGATGCACAAGATTGGTTAAAAACCCTAATTGGACAAGAATAAGCCTAGGGAGGACGAAAATGACCTAATTGATCATCCAATGACACAAACACACCTATTGGATGCACAAGATTGGTTAAAAACCCTAATTGGACAAGAATATGCCAAGGGAGAACGAAAATGACCTAAATATTAATTCAATGACACAAACAAAGTTATTGGATGCACAAGATTGGATAAAAACCCTAATTGGACAAGAATAAGCCTAGGGAGGACGAAAATGACCTAATTGATCATCCAATGACACAAACACACCTATTGGATGCACAAGATTGGTTAAAAACCCTAATTGGACAAGAATAAGCCTAGGGAGGACGAAAATGACCTAATTGATCATCATTTGCCACAAACACACCTATTGGATGCACAAGCTTGGTTAAAAACCCTAATTGGACAAGAATATGCCTAGGGAGGACGAAAATGACCTAATTGATCATCCAATGACACAAACACACCTATTGGATGCACAAGATTGGTTAAAAACCCTAATTGGACAAGAATATGCCTAGGGAGGACGAATATGACCTAAAAGTTAATTCAATAACACAAATGAACTTATTGGATGCACAAGATTGGTTAAAAACCCTAATTGGACAAGAATAAGCCTAGGGAGAACGAAAAAGACATAAATGTTAATCCAATGACACAACTCAACTTATTGGATGCACAAGATTGGTTAAAAACCCTAATTGGACAAGAATAAGCCTAGGGAGGACGAAAATGACCTAATTGATCATCCAATGACACAAACACACCTATTGGATGCACAAGATTGGTTAAAAACCCTAATTGGACAAGAATATGCCTAGGGAAGACGAAAATGACCTAAATATTAATTCAATGACATAAACAAACTTATTAGATGCACAAGATTGGTAAAAAACCCTAATTGGACAAGAATAAGCCTAGGGAGAACGAAAATGACCTAATTGATCATACAATGACACAAACACACCTATTGGATGCACAAGATTGGTTAAAAACCCTAATTGGACAAGAATATGCCTACGGAGGACGAAAATGACCTAAATATTAATTCAATGACATAAACAAACTTATTGGATGCACAAGATTGGTTAAAAACCCTAATTGGACAAGAATAAGCCTAGGGAGGACGAAAATGACCTAATTGATCATCCAATGACACAAACACACCTATTGGATGCACAAGATTGGTTAAAAACCCTAATTGGACAAGAATATGCCTAGGGAAGACGAAAATGACCTAAATATTAATTCAATGACACAAACAAACTTATCGGATGCCCAAGATTGGTTAACAACCCTAATTGGATAAGAATAAGCCTAGGGAGGACGAAAATGACCTAATTGATCATCCAATGACACAAACACACCTATTGGATGCACAAGATTGGTTAAAAACCCTAATTGGACAAGAATATGCCTAGGGAGGACGAAAATGACCTAATTGATCATCCAATGACATAAACACACCTATTGGATGCACAAGATTGGTTAAAAACCCTAATTGGACAAGAATATGCCTAGGGAGGACGAATAGGACCTTAATGTTAATCCAATAACACAAATGAACTTATTGGATGCACAAGATTGGTTAAAAACCCTAATTGGACAAGAATAAGCCTAGGGAGAACGAAAATGACCTAAATGTTAATCCAATGACACAACTCAACTTATTGGATGCACAAGATTGGTTAAAAACCCTAATTGGACAAGAATAAGCCTAGGGAGGACGAAAATGACCTAATTGATCATCCAATGACACAAACACACCTATTGGATGCACAAGATTGGTTAAAAACCCTAATTGGACAAGAATATGCCTAGGGAGGATGAAAATGACCTAAATGTTAATCCAATGACACAACTCTACTTATTGGATGCACAAGATTGGTTAAAAACCCTAATTGGACAAGAATAAGCCTAGGGAGGACGAAAATGACCTAATTGATCTTCCAATGACACAAACACACCTATTGGATGCACAAGATTGGTTAAAAACCCTAATTGGACAAGAATATGCCTAGGGAGGACGAAAATGACATAAATGTTAATCCAATGACACAAATGAACTTATGGGATGCACAAGATTGGTTAAAAATCCTAATTGGACAAGAATAAGCCTAGGGAGGACGAAAATGACCTAAATGCTAATCCAATGACACAACTCAACTTATTGGATGCACAAGATTCGTTAAAAACCCTAACTGGGCAAGAATAAGCCTAGGGAGGACGAAAATGACCTAATTGATCATCCAATGACACAAACACACCTATTGGATGCACAAGATTGGTTAAAAACCCTAATTGGACAAGAATAAGCCTAGGGAGGACGAAAATGACCTAATTGATCATCCAATGACACAAACATACCTATTGGATGCACAAGATTGGTTAAAAACCCTAGTTGGACAAGAATATGCCTAGGGAGGACGAAAATGACCTAATTGATCATCCAATGACACAAATAAACTTATTGGATGCACAAGATTGGTTAAAAACCCTAGTTGGACAAGAATATGCCCAGGGAGGACGAAAATGACCTAATTGATCATCCAATGACACAAATGAACTTATTGGATGCACAAGATTTGTTAAAAACCCTAATTGGACAAGAATAAGCCTAGGGAGGACGAAAATGACCTAATTGATCATCCAATGACACAAACACACCTATTGGATGCACAAGATTGGTTAAAAACCCTAATTGGACAAGAATAGGCCTAGGGAGGACGAAAATGACCTAAATGTTAATCCAATGACACAACTCAACTTATTGGATGCACAAGATTGGTTAAAAACCCTAATTGGACAAGAATAAGCCTAGGGAGGACGAAAATAACCTAATTGATCAGCCAATGACACAAACACACCTATTGGATACACAAGATTGGTTAAAAACCCTAATTGGACAAGAATAAGCCTAGGGAGGACGAAAATGACCTAATTGATCATCCAATGACAAAAACACACCAATTGGATGCACAAGATTCGTTAAAAACCCTAATTGGACTAGAATATGCCTAGGGAGGACGAAAATGACCTAATTGATCATCCAATGACACAAACACACCTATTGGATGCACAAGATTGGTTAAAAACCCTAATTGGACCAGAATATGCCTAGGGAGGACGAAAATGACCTAAATGTTAATCCAATGACACAACTCAACTTATTGCATGCACAAGATTGGTTAAAAACCCAAATTTGACAAGAACATGCCTAGGAGGACGAAAATGACCTAATTAATCATCCAATGACACAAATGAACTTATTGGATGCACAAGATTGGTTAAAAACCCTAATTGGACAAGAATATGCCTAGGGAGGACGAAAATGACCTAATTGATCATCCAATGACACAAACACACCTATTGGATGCACAAGATTGGTTAAAAACCCTAATTGGACAAGAATATGCCTAGGGAGGACGAAAATGACCTAAATATTAATTCAATGACACAAACAAACTTATCGGATGCACAAGATTGGTTAAAAACCCTAATTGGACAAGAATAAGCCTAGGGAGGACAAAAATAACCTAATCGATCATCCAAACACACAAACACACCTATTGGATGCCCAAGATTGGTCTAAAACTCTAATTGGACAAGAATATGCCTAGGGAGGACGAAAATGACCTAAATGTTAATCCAATGACACAAATGAACTTATTGGATGCACAAGATTGGTTAAAAACCCTAATTGGACAAGAATATGCCTAGGGAGGACGAAAATGACCTAATTGATCATCCAATGACACAAACACACCTATTGGATGCACAAGATTGGTTAAAAACCCTAATTGGACAAGAATATGCCTAGGGAGGACGAAAATGACCTAAATATTAATTCAATGAAAGAAACAAACTTATTGGATGCACAAGATTGGTTAAAAACCCTAATTGGACAAGAATATGCCTAGGGAGGACGAAAATGACCTAAATGTTAATCCAATGACACAACTCAACTTATTGGATGGACAAGATTGGTTAAAAACCCTAATTGGACAAGAATAAGCCTAGGGAGGACGAAAATGACCTAATTGATCATCCAATGACTCAAACACACCTATTGGATGCACAATATTGGTTAATAACCCTAATTGGACAAGAATATGCTTAGGGAGGACGAAAATGACCTAAATATTAATTCAATGACACAAACAACGTTATTGGATGCACAAGATTGGTTAAAAACCCTAATTGGACAAGAATATGCCTAGGGAGGACGAATATGACCTGAATGTTAATCCAATGACACAAATGAACTTATTGGATGCACAAGATTGGTTAAAAACCCTAATTGGACAAGAATAAGCCTAGGGAGAACGAAAATGACCTAAATGTTAATCCAATGACACAACTCAACTTATTGGATGCACAAGATTGGTTAAAAACCCTAATTGGACAAGAATATGCCTAGGGAGGACGAAAATGACCTAATTGATCATCCAATGACACAAACACACCTATTGGATGCACAATATTTGTTAATAACCCTAATTGGACAAGAATATGCTTAGGGAGGACGAAAATGACCTAAATGTTAATCCAATGACACAACTCAACTTATTGGATGCACAAGATTGGTTAAAAACCCTAATTGGACAAGAATAAGCCTAGGGAGGACAAAAATGACCTAATTGATCATCCAATGACACAAACACACCTATTGGATGCACAAGATTGGTTAAAAACCCTAGTTGGACAAGAATATGCCTAGGGAGGACGAAAATGACCTAATTGATCATCCAATGACACAAACACACCTATTGGATGCACAAGATTGGTTAAAAACCCTAGTTGGACAAGAATATGCCTAGGGAGGACGAAAATGACCTAATTGATCATCCAATGACACAAATGAACTTATTGGATGCACAAGATTGGTTTAAAACCCTAGTTGGACAAGAATAAGCCTAGGGAGGACGAAAATGACCTAATTGATCATCCAATGACACAAACACACCTATTGGATGCACAAGATTGGTTAAAAACCCTAATTGGACAAGAATATGCCTAGGGAGGACGAAAATGACCTAATTGATCATCCAATGACACAAACACACCTATTGGATGCACAAGATTGGTTAAAAACCCTAATTGGACAAGAATATGATTAAGGAGGACGAATATGACCTAAATGTTAATCCAATAACACAAATGAACTTATTGGATGCACATGATTGGTTAAAAACCCTAATTGGACAAGAATAAGCCTAGGGAGAACGAAAATGACCTAAATGTTAATCCGATGACACAACTCAACTTATTGGATGCACATGATTGGTTAAAAACCCTAATTGGACAAGAAAAATTCTAGGGAGGACGAAAATGACCTAATTGATGATCCAATGACACAAACAAACTTATCGGATGCACAAGATTGGTTAAAAACCCTAATTGGACAAGAATAAGCCTAGGGAGGACGAAAATGACCTAATTGATCATCCAATGACACAAACACACCTATTGGATGCACAAGATTGGTTAAAAACCCTAATTGGACAAGAATAAGCCTAGGGAGGACGAAAAT
Organism: Cicer pinnatifidum; assembly: GCA_037974775.1. NCBI lineage: Eukaryota > Viridiplantae > Streptophyta > Magnoliopsida > Fabales > Fabaceae > Cicer > Cicer pinnatifidum. The sequence continues at coordinate 36,319 of JBBPBR010001436.1, read as the reverse complement.
GACCTAATTGATCATCCATTGCCACAAACACACCTATGGGATGCACAAGATTGGTTAAAAACCCTAATTGGACAAGAATATGCCTTGGGAGGACGAAAATGACCTAATTGGTCATCCAATGACACAAACACACCTATTGGATGCAAAAGATTGGTTAAAAACCCTAATTGGACAAGAATAAGCCTAGGGAGGACGAAAATGACCTAATTGATCATCCAATGACACAAACACACCTATTGGATGCACAAGATTGGTTAAAAACCCTAATTGGACAAGAATAAGCCTAGGGAGGACGAAAATGACCTAATTGATCATCCAATGACACAAACACACCTATTGGATGCACAAGATTGGTTAAAAACCCTAATTGGACAAGAATATGCCTAGGGAGGACGAAAAGGACCTAAATATTAATTCAATGACACAAACAAACTTATTGGATGAACAAGATTGGTTAAAAACCCTAATTGGACAAGAATAAGCCTAGCGAGGACGAAAATGACCTAATAGATCATCCAATGACACAAACACACCTATTGGATGCACAAGATTGGTTAAAAACCCTAATTGGACAAGAATAAGCCTAGGGAGGATGAAAATGACCTAATTGATCATCCAAAGACACAAACACACCTATTGGATGCACAAGATTGGTTAAAAACCCTAGTTGGACAAGAATATGCCTAGGGAGGACGAAAATGACCTAATTGATCATCCAATGACACAAATGAACTTATTGGATGCACAAGATTGGTTAAAAACCCTAATTGGACTAGAATAAGCATATAAAGGACGAAAATGACCTAATTGATCATCCAATGACACAAACACACCTATTGGATGCACAAGATTGGTTAAAAACCCTAATTGGATAAGAATATGCCTAGGGAGGACGAAAATGACCTAATTGATCATCCAATGACACAAACACACCTATTGGATGCACAAGATTGGTTAAAAACCCTAATTGGACAAGAATATGCCTAGGGAGCATGAAAATGACCTAAATATTAATTCAATGACATAAACAAACTTGTTGGATGCACAAGATTGGTTAAAAACCCTAATTGGAGAAGAATAAGCCTAGGGAGGACGAAAATGACCTAATTGATCATCCAATGACACAGACACACCTATTGGATGCACAAGATCGGTTAAAAACCCTAATTGGACAAGAATATGCCTAGGGAGGACGAAAATGACCTAAATATTAATTCAATGACACAAACAAAGTTATTGGATGCACAAGATTGGTTAAAAACCCTAATTGGACAAGAATAAGCCTAGGGAGGATGAAAATGACCTAATTGATCATCCAATGACACAATCACACCTATTGGACGCACAAGATTGGTTAAAAACCCTAATTGGACAAGAATATGCCTAGGGAGGATGAAAATGACCTAAATATTAATTCAATCACACAAACAAAGTTATTGGATGCACAAGATTGGTTAAAAACCCTAATTGGACAAGAATAAGCCTAGGGAGGACGAAAATGACCTAATTGATCATCCAATCACACAAACACACCTATTGGATGTACAAGATTGGTTAAAAACCCTAATTGGACAAGAATTAGCCTAGGGAGGACGAAAATGACCTAATTGATCATCCATTGACACAAACACACCTATTGGATGCACAAGATTGGTTTAAAACCCTAGTTGGACAAGAATATGCCTAGGGAGGACGAAAATGACCTAATTGGTCATCCAATGACACAAATGAACTTATTGGATGCACAAGATTGGTTAAAAACCCAAATTGGACAAGAATAAGCCTAGGGAGGACGAAAATGACCTAATTGATCATCCAATGACACAAACACACCTATTGGATGCACAAGATTGGTTAAAAACCCTAATTGGACAAGAATATGCCAGAATATGCCTAGGGAGGACGTAAATGACCTAATTGATCATTCAATGACACAAATGAACTTATTGGATGAACAACTTTGGTTAAAAACCCTAATTGAACAATAATATGCCTAGGGAGGACGAAAATGACCTAATTGATCATCCAATGACACAAACACACCTATTGGATGCACAAGATTGGTTAAAAACCCTAATTGGACAAGAATATGCCTAGGGAGGACGAAAATGACCTAATTGATCATCCAATGACACAAACACACCTATTGGATGCACAAGATTGGTTAAAAACCCTAATTGGACAAGAATAAGCCTAGGTAGGACGAAAATGACCTAAATGTTAATCCAATGACACAACTCAACTTATTGGATTCACAAGATTGGTTAAAAACCCTAATTGGACAAGAATAAGCCTAGGGAGAACGAAAATGACCTAAATGTTTATCCAATGACACAACTCAACTTATTGGATGCACAAGATCGGTTAAAAACCCTAATTGGACAAGAATAAGCCTAGGGAGGACGAAAATGACCTAATTGATCATCCAATGACACAAACACACCTATTGGATGCACAAGATTGGTTAAAAACCCTACTTGGACAAGAATAAGCCGAGGGAGGACGAAAATGACCTAATTGATCATCCAATGACACAAACACACCTATTGGATGCATAAGATTGGTTAAAAACTCTAATTGGACAAGAATATGCCTAGGGAGGACGAAAATGACCTAATTGATCATCCAATGACACAAACACACCTATTGGATGCACAAGATTGGTTAAAAACCCTAATTGGACAAGAATATGCCTAGGGAGGACGAAAATGACCTAAATGATAATTCAATGACACAAACACACTTATTGGATGCACAAGATTGGTTAAAAACCCTAATTGGACAAGAATAAGCCTAGGGAGGACGAAAATGACCTAATTGATCATCCAATGACACAAACACACCTATTGGATGCACAAGATTGGTTAAAAACCCTAATTGGACAAGAATAAGCCTAGGGAGGACGAAAATGACCTAATTGATCATCCAATGACACAAACACACCTATTGGATGCACAAGATTGGTTAAAAACCCTAATTGGACAAGAATAAGCATAGAAAGGACGAAAATGACCTAATTGATCATCCAATGACACAAACACACCTATTGGATGGACAAGATTGGTTAAAAACCCTAATTGGACAAGAATATGCCTAGGGAGAACGAAAATGACCTAAATGTTAATCCAATGACACAAATGAACTTATTGGATGCACAAGATTTGTTAAAAACCCTAATTGGTCAAGAATAAGCCTAGGGAGGACGAAAATGACCTAAATGCTAATCCAATGACACAACTCAACTTATTGGATGCACAAGATTGGTTAAAAACCCTAATTGGTCAAGAATAAGCCTAGGAGGACGAAAATGACCAAATTGATCATCCATTGCCACAAACACACCTATTGGATGCACAAGATTGGTTAAAAACCCTAATTGGACAAGAATAAGCCTAGGGAGGACGAAAATGACCTAATTGATCATCCATTGCCACAAACACACCTATTGGATGCACAAGATTGGTTAAAAACCCTAATTGGACAAGAATATGCCTAGGGAGGACGAAAATGACCTAATTGATCATCCAATGACACAAACACACCTATTGGATGCACAAGATTGGTTAAAAACCCTAATTGGACAAGAATATGCCTAGGGACGATGAAAATGACCTAAATATTAATTCAATTACATAAACAAACATGTTGGATGCACAAGATTGGTTAAAAACCCTAATTGGACAAGAATAAGCCTAGGAAGGACGAAAATGACCTAATTGATCATCCAATGACACAAACACACCTATTGGATGCACAAGATTGGTTAAAAACCCTAATTTGACTAGAATAAGCCTAGGGCGGACGAAAATGACCTAATTGATCATCCATTGCCACAAACACACCTAATGGATGCACAAGATTGGTTAAAAACCCTAATTGGACAAGAATATGCCTAGGGAGGACGAAAATGACCTAATTGATCATCCAATGACACAAACACACCTATTGGATGCACAAGATTGGTTAAAAACCCTAATTGGACAAGAATAAGCCTAGGGAGGACGAAAAGATCATCCATTGCCACAAACACACCTATTGGATGCACAAGATTGGTTAAAAACCCTAATTGGACAAGAATATGCCTAGGGAGGACGAAAATGACCTAATTGATCATCCAATGACACAAACACACCTATTGGATGCACAAGATTGGTTAAAAACCCTAATTGGACAAGAATATGCCTAGGGAGGACGAAAGTCACCTAAATATTAATTCAATGACACAAACAAACTTATTGGATGCACAAGATTGGTTAAAAACCCTAGTTGGACAAGAATAAGCATAGGGAGGACGAAAATGACCTAATTGATCATCCAATGACACAACCACACCTATAGGATGCACAAGATTGGTTAAAAACCCTAATTGGACAAGAATAAGCCTAGGGAGGACGAAAATGACCTAATTGATCATCCAATGACACAAACACACCTATTGGATGCACAAGATTGGTTAAAAACCCTAATTGGACAAGAATATGCCTAGGGAGGACGAAAATGACCTAATTGATCATCCAATGACACAAACACACCTATTGGATGCACAAGATTGGTTAAAAACCCTAATTGGACAAGAATATGCCTGGGGAGGACGAAAATGACCTAAATATTAATTCAATGACATAAACAAACTTATTGGATGCACAAGATTGGTTAAAAACCCTAATTGGACAAGAATAAGCCTAGGGAGGACGAAAATGACCTAATTGATCATCCAATGACACAAACACACCTATTGGATGCACAAGATTGGTTAAAAACCCTAATTAAACAAGAATATGCCTAGGGAGGACGAAAATGACCTAAATGTTAATCCAATGACACAAATTACTTTATTGGATGCACAAGATTGGTTAAAAACCCTAATTGGACAAGAATAAGCCTAGGGAGGACGAAAATGACCTAATTGATCATCCAATGACACAAACACACCTATTGGATGCACAAGATTGGTTAAAAACCCTAACTGGACAAGAATATGCCTAGGGAGGACGAAAATGACCTAATTGATCATCCAATGACACAAACACACCTATTGGATGCACAAGATTGGTTAAAAACCCTAATTGGACAAGAATGTGCCTAGGGAGGACGAAAATGACCTAAATGTTAATCCAATGACACAAATGAACTTATTGGATGCACAAGATTGGTTAAAAACCCTAATTGGACAAGAATAAGCCTAGGGAGAACGAAAATGACCTAAATGTTAATCCAATGACACAACTCAACTTATTGGATGCACAAGATTGGTTAAAAACCCCAATTGGACAAGAATAAGCCTAGGGAGGACGAAAATGAAATAATTGATCATCCAATGACACAAACAAACTTATCGGATGCACAAGATTGGTTAAAAACCATAATTGGACAAGAATAAGCCTAGGGAGGACAAAAATGACCTAATTGATCATCCAATGACACAAACACACCTATTGGATGCACAAGATTGGTTAAAAACCCTAGATGGACAAGAACATGCCTAGGGAAGACGAAAATGACCTAATTGATCATCCAATGACACTAATGAACTTATTGGATGCACAAGATTGGTTAAAAACCCTAATTGGACAAGAATAAGCCTAGGGAGGACGAAAATGACCTAATTGATCATCCAATGACACAAACACACCTATTGGATGCACAAGATTGGTTAAAACCCCTAATTGGACAATAATATGCCTAGGGAGGACGAAAATGACCTAATTGATCATCCAATGACACAAACACACCTATTGGATGCACAAGATTGGTTAAAAACCCTAATTGGACAAGAATATGCCTATGGAGGACGAATATGACCTAAACGTTAATCCAATAACATAAATGAACTTATTGGATGCACAAGATTGGTTAAAAACCCTAATTGGACAAGAATAAGCCTAGGGAGAACGAAAATGACCTAAATGTTAATCCAATGACACAACTCAACTTATTGGATGCACAAGATTGGTTAAAAACCCCAATTGGACAAGAATAAGCCTAGGGAGGACGAAAATGACCTAATTGATCATCCAATGACACAAACACACCTATTGGATGCACAAGATTGGTTAAAAACCCTAATTGGACAAGAATATGCCTAGGGAGGACGAAAATGACCTAAATATTAATTCAATGACACAAACAAACTTATTGGATGCACAAGATTGGTTAAAAACCCTAGATGGACAAGAATAAGCCTAGGGAGGACGAAAATGACCTAATTGATCATCCAATGACACAAACACACCTATTGGATGCACAAGATTGGTTAAAAACCCTAATTGGACAAGAATAAGCCTAGGGAGGACGAAAATGACCTAATTGATCATCCAATGACACAAACACACCTATTGGATGCACAAGATTGGTTTAAAACCCTAGTTGGACAAGATTAAGCCTAGGGAGGACGGATATGACCTAAAGGTTAATCGAATGACACAAATAAACTTATTGGATGCACAAGATTGGTTAAAAACCCTAATTGGACAAGAATAAGCCTAGGGAGAACGAAAATGACCTAAATGTTAATCCAATGACACAACTCAACTTATTGGATGCCCAAGATTGGTTAAAAATCCTAATTGGACAAGAATAAGCCTAGGGAGGATGAAAATGACCTAATTGATCATCCAATGACACAAACACACCTATTGGATGCACAAGATTGGTTAAAAACCCTAGTTGGACAAGAACATGCCTAGGGAGGACGAAAATGACCTAATTGATCATCCAATGACACAAAGACACCTATTGGATGCACAAGATTGGTTAAAAACCCTAATTGGACAAGAATATGCCTAGGGAGTACGAAAATGACCTAAATGTTAATCCAATGATACAAATGAACTTATTGGATGCACAAGATTGGTTAAAAACCCTAATTGGACAAGAATAAGCCTAGGGAGGATCAAAGTGACCTAATTGATCATCCAATGAGATAAACACACTTATTGGATGCACAAGATTGGTTAAAAACCCTAATTGGACAAGAATATGCCTAGGGAGGACGAAAATGACCTAAATGTGAATCCAATGACACAAATGAACTTATTGGATGCACAAGATTGGTTAAAAACCTAATTCGACAAGAATAAGCCTAGGGAGAATGAAAATGACCTAAATGTTAATCCAATGACACAACTAAACATATTGAATGCACAAGATTGGTTAAAAACCCAAATTGGACAAGAATAAGCCTAGGGAGGACGAAAATGAGCTAATTGATCATCCAATGACACAAACACACCTATTGGATGCACAAGATTGGTTAAAAACCTTAATTGGACAAGAATATGCCTAGGGAGGACGAAAATGACCTAAATGTTAATCCAATGACACAAATGAACTTATTGGATGCACAAGATTGGTTAAAAACCCTAATTGGACAAGAATAAGCCTAGGGAGAACGAAAATGACCTAAATGTTAATCCAATGACACAACTCAACTTATTGGATGCACAAGATTGGTTAAAAACCCTAATTGCACAAGAATAAGCCTAGGGAGGACGAAAATGACCTATCTGATCATCCAATGACACAAACACACCTATTGGATGCACAAGATTGGTTAAAAACCCTAGTTGGACAAGACCATGCCTAGGGAGGACGAAAATGACTTAATTGATCATCCAATGACACTAATGAACTTATTGGATGCACAAGATTGGTTAAAAACCCTAATTGGACAAGAATAAGCCTAGGGAGGACAAAAATGACCTAATTGATCATCCAATGACACAAACACACCTATTGGATGCACAAGATTGGTTAAAAACTATAATTGGACAAGAATAAGCCTAGGGAGGACGAAAATAACCTAATTGATCTTCCAATGACACAAACACACCAATTGGATGCACAAGATTGGTTAACAACCGTAATTGGACAAGAATAACCCTTGGGAGGACGAAAATGACCTAATTGATTATCCAATGACACAAACACACCTATTGGAAGCACAAGATTGGTTAAAAACCCTAATTGGACAAGAATATGCATAGGGAGGACGAAAATGACCTAATTGATCATCCAATGACACAAACAATCCAATTGGATGCACAAGATCGGTTAAAAACCCTAATTGGACAAGAATAAGCCTAGGGAGGACGAAAATGACCTAAATGTTAATCCAATGACACAACTCAACTTATTGGATGCACAAGATTGGTTAAAAACCCTAATTGGACAAGAATATGCCTAGGGAGGACGAAAATGGCCTAATTGATCATCCAATGACACAAACACACCTATTGGATGCACAAGATTCGTTAAAAACCCTAATTGGACAAGAATATGCCAAGGGAGGACGAAAATGACCTAATTGATCATCCAATAACTCAAACACACCTATTGGATGCACAAGATTGGTTAAAAACCCTAATTGGACAAGAATAAGCCTAGGGAGGACGAAAATGACCTAATTGATCATCCAATGACACAAACACACCTATTGGATGCACAAGATTGGTTAAAAACCCTAATTGGACAAGAATATGCATAGGGAGGACGAAAATGACCTAAATATTAATTTAATGACACAAACAAAGTTATTGGATGCACAAGATTGGTTAAAAACTTTAATTGGACAAGAATAAGCCTAGGGAGGACGTAAATAACCTAATTGATCATCCATTGACACAAACACACCTATTGGATGCATAAGATTTGTTAAAAATCCTAATTGGACAAGAATATGTCTGGGGAGGACGAAAATGACATAAATATTAATTCAAAGACACAAATAAACTTATTGGATCCACAAGATTGGTTAAAAACCCTAATAGGACAAGAATATGCCTAGGGAGGACGAAAATGACCTAATTGATCATCCAATGACACAAACACACCTATTGGATGCACAAGATTGGTTAAAAACCCTAATTGGACAAGAATATGCCTTGGGAGGACGAAAATGACCTAATTGATCATCCAATGACACAAACACACCTATTGGATGCACAAGATTGGTTAAAAACCCTAATTGGACAAGAATATGCCTAGGGAGGACGAAAATGACCTAATTGATCATCCAATGACACAAACACACCTATTGGATGCACAAGATTGGTTAAAAACCCTAATTGGACAAGAATATGCCTAGGGAGGACGAAAATGACCTAAATATTAATTCAATGACACAAACAAACTTATTGGATGCACAAGATTGGTTAAAAACCCTAATTGGATAATAATATGCCTAGGGAGGACGAAAATGACCTAATTGATCATCCAATGACACTAATGAACTTATTGGATGCACAAGATTGGTTAAAAACCCTAATTGGACAAGAATAAGCCTAGGGAGGACGAAAATGACCTAATTGATCATCCAATGACACAAACACACCTATTGGATGCACAAGATTGGTTAAAAACCCTAATTGGACAAGAATATGCCTAGGGAGGACGAAAATGACCTAATTGATCATCCAATGACACAAACACACCTATTGGATGCACAAGATTGGTTAAAAACCCTAATTGGACAAGAATATGCCTAGGGAGGACGAAAATGACCTAATTGATCATCCACTAACACAAACACACCTATTGGATGCACAAGATTGGTTAAAAACCCTAATTGGACAAGAATATGCCTAGGGAGGACAAATATGACCTAAATGTTAATCCAATAACACAAATGAACTTATTGGATGCACAAGATTGGTTAAAAACCCTAATTGGAAAAGAATAAGCCTAGGGAGGGCGAAAATGACCTAATTGATCATCCAATGACACAAACACACCTATTGGATGCACAAGATTGGTTAAAAACCCTAATTGGACAAGAATATGCCTAGGGAGGACAAAAATGACCTAAATATTAATTCAATGACACAAACAAAGTTATTGGATGCACAAGATTGGTTAAAAACCCTAATTGGACAAGAATAAGCCTAGGGAGGACGAAAATGACCTAATTGATCATCCAATGACACAAACACACCTATTGGAAGCACAAGATTGGTTAAAAACCATAATTGGACAAGAATATGCCTAGGGAGGACGAAAATGACCTAAATGTTAATCCAATGACACAAATGAACTTATTGGATGCACAAGATTGGTTAAAAACCCTAATTGGACAAGAATATGCCTAGGGAGGACGAAAATGACATAATTGATCATCCAAAGAGACAAACAAACCTATTGGATGCACAAGATTGGTTAAAAACCCTAATTGGACAAGAATAAGCCTAGGGAGGACGAAAATGACCTAATTGATCATCCAATGACACAAACACACCTATTGGATGCACAAGATTGGTTAAAAACCCTAATTGGACAAGAATATGCCTAGGGAGGACGAAAATGACTTAATTGATCATCCAATGACACAAACACACCTATTGGATGCACAAGATTGGTTAAAAACCCTTATTGGACAAGAATATGCCTAAGGAGGACAAAAATGACCTAAATATTAATTTAATGACACAAACAAAGTTATTGGATGCACAAGATTGGTTAAAAACCCTAATTGGACAAGAATAAGCCTAGGGAGGACGAAAATGACCTAATTGATCATCCAATGACACAAACACACCTATTGGATGCACAAGATTGGTTAAAAACCCTAATTGGACAAGAATATGCCTAGGGAGGACGAAAATGACCTAAATATTAATTCAATGACACAAACAAAGTTATTGGATGCACAAGATTGGTTAAAAACCCTAATTGGACAAGAATAAGCCTAGGGAGGACGAAAATGACCTAATTGATCATCCAATGACACAAACACACCTATTGGAAGCACAAGATTGGTTAAAAACCCTAATTGGATAAGAATATGCCTAGGGAGGATGAAAATGACATAAATGTTAATCCAATGACACAAATGAACTTATTGGATGCACAAGATTGGTTAAAAACCTTATTGGACAAGAATAAGCCTAGGGAGGACGAAAATGACCTAATTGATCATCCAATGACACAAACACACCTATTGGATGCACAAGATTGGTTAAAAACCCTAATTGGACAAGAATATGCCTAGGGAGAACGAAAATGACCTAATTGATCATCCAACGACACAAACACACCTATTGGATGCACAAGATTGGTTAAAAACCCTAATTGGACAAGAATATGCCTAGGGAGGACGAAAATGACCTAATTGATCATCCAATGACACAAACACACCTATTGGATGCACAAGATTGGTTTAAAACCCTAATTGGAAAAGAATATGCCTAGGGAGGACGAAAATGACCAAATTGATCATCCAATGACACAAACACACCTATTGGATGCACAAGATTGATTTAAAACCCTAATTGGACAAGAATATGCCTAGGGAGAACGAAAATGACCTAAATGTTAATCCAATGACACAAATGAACTTATTGGATGCACAAGATTGGTTAAAAACCCTAATTGGACAAGAATAAGCCTAGGGAGGACGATAATGACCTAATTGATCATCCAATGACACAAACACACCTATTCGATGCACAAGATTGGTTGAAAACCCTAGTTGGAAAAGAATATGCCTAGGGAGGACGAAAATGACCTAATTGATCATCCAATGACACAAACACACCTATTGGATGCACAAGATTGGTTAAAAACCCTAATTGGACAAGAATAAGCCTAGGGAGGACGAAAATGACCTAAATGTTAATCCAATGACACAACTCAACTTATTGGATGCACAAGATTGGTTAAAAACCCTAATTGGACAAGAATAAGCCTAGGGAGGACGAAAATGACCTAATTGATCATCCAATGACACAAACACACCTATTGGATGCACAAGATTGGTTAAAAACCCTAATTGGACAAGAACATGCCTAGGGAGGACGAAAATTACCTAAATATTAATTTAATGACACAAACAAACTTATCGGATGGACAAGATTGGTTAAAAACCCTAATTGGACAAGAATATGCCAAGGGAGGACGAAAATGACCTAAATATTAATTTAATGACACAAACAAACTTATCGGATGCACAAGATTTGTTAAAAACCCTAATTGAACAAGAATAAGCCTAGGGAGGACGAAAATGACCTAATTGATCATCCAATGACACATACACACCTATTAGATGCACAAGATTGGTTAAAAACCCTAATTGGACAAGAATAAGCCTAGGGAGGACGAAAATGACCTAATTGATCATCCAATGACACAAACACACCTATTGGATGCACAAGATTGGTTAATAACCCTAATTGGACAAGAATAAGCCTAGGGAGGACGAAAATGACCTAATTGATCATCCAATAACACAAACACACCTATTGGATGCACAAGATTGGTTAAAAACCCTAATTGGACAAGAATAAGCCTAGGGAGGACGAAAATGACCTAATTGATCATCCAATGACACAAACACACCTATTGGATGCACAAGATTGGTTAAAAACCCTAATTGGACAAGAATATGCCTAGGGAGGACGAAAATGACCCAAATATTAATTCAATGACACAAACAAAGTTATTGGATGCACAAGATTGGTTAAAAACCCTAATTGGACAAGAATAAGCCTAGGGAGGACGAAAATGACCTAATTGATCATCCAATGACACAAACACACCTATTGGATGCACAAGATTGGTTAAAAACCCTAATTGGACAAGAATATGCCCAGGGAGGAGGAAAATGACCTAAATATTAATTCAATGACACAAACAAAGTTATTGGATGCACAAGATTGGTTAAAAACCCTAATTGGACAAGAATAAGCCTAGGGAGGACGAAAATGACCTAATTGATCATCCAATGACACAAACACACCTATTGGATGCACAAGATTGGTTAAAAACCCTAATTGGACAAGAATATGCCTAGGGAGGAGGAAAATTTCCTAAATATTAATTCAATGACACAAACAAAGTTATTGGATGCACAAGATTGGTTAAAAACCCTAATTGGACAAGAATAAGCCTAGGGAGGACGAAAATGACCTAATTGATCATCCAATGACACAAACACACCTATTGGATGCACAAGATTGGTTAAAAACCCTAATTGGACAAGAATATGCTTAGGGAGGACGAAAATGACCTAAACGTTAATCCAATGACACAAATGAACTTATTGGATGCACAAGATTGGTTAAAAACCCTAATTGGACAAGAATAAGCCTAGGGAGGACGAAAATGACCTAAATGTTAATCCAATGACACAACTCAACTTATTGGATGCAGAAGATTGGTTAAAAACTCTTATTGGACAAGAATAAGCCTATGGAGGACGAAAATGACCTAATTGATCATCCAATGACACAAACACACCTATTGGATGCACAAGATTGGTTAAAAACCCTAATTGGACAAGAATATGCCTAGGGAGGACGAAAATGACCTAATTGATCATCCAATGACACAAACACACCTATTGGATGCACAAGATTGGTTAAAAACCCTAATTGGACAAGAATATGCCTAGGGAGGACGAAAATGACCTAATTGATCATCCAATGACACAAACACACCTATTGGATGCACAAGATTGGTTAAAAACCCTAATTAGACAAGAATAAGCCTAAGGAGGACGAAAATGACCTAATTGATCATCCAATGACACAAACACACCTATTGGATGCACAAGATTGGTTAAAAACCCTAATTTGACAAGAATATGCCTAGGGAGGACGAAAATGACCTAAATGTTAATCCAATGACACAAATGAACTTATTGGATGTACATGATTGGTTAAAAACCCTAATTGGACAAGAATAAGCCTAGGGAGGACGAAAATGACCTAATTGATCATCCAATGACACAAACACACCTATTGGATGCACAAGATTGGTTAAAAACCCTAATTGGACAAGAATATGCCTAGGGAGGACGAAAATGACCTAAATATTAATTCAATGACACAAACAAACTTATCGGATGCACAATATTGGATAAAAACCTTAATTGGACAAGAATAAGCCTAGGGAGGATGAAAATGACCTAATTGATTATCCAATGACACAAACACACCTATTGGATGCACAAGATTGGTTAAAAACCCTAATTGGACAAGAATAAGCCTAGGGAGGACGAAAATGACCTAATTGATCATCCATTGCCACAAACACACCTATTGGATGCACAAGATTGGTTAAAAACCCTAATTGGACTAGAATATGCCTAGGGAGGACGAAAATGACCTAAATGCTAATCCAATGACACAAACACACCTATTGGATGCACAAGATTGGTTAAAAACCCTAATTGGACAAGAATAAGCCTAAGGAGGACGAAAATGACCTAATTGATCATCCGTTGCCACAAACACACCTATTGGATGCACAAGATTGGTTAAAAACCCTAATTGGACAAGAATATGCCTAGGGAGGACGAAAATGACCTAATTGATCATCCAATGACACAAACACACCTATTGGATGCACAAGATTGGTTAAAAACCCTAATTAGACAAGAATATGCCTAGGGAGAACGAAAATGACCTAAATATTAATTCAATGACATAAACAAACTTGTTGGATGCACAAGATTGGGTAAAAACCCTAATTGGACAAGAATAAGCCTAGGGAGGACGAAAATGACCTAATGGATCATCCAATGACACAAACACACCTATTGGAATCACAAGATTGGTTAAAAACCCTAATTGGACAAGAATATGCCTAGGGAGGACGAAAATGACCTTAATATTAATCCAATGACTCAAATGAACTTATTGGATGCACAAGATTGGTTAAAAACCCTAATTGGACAAGAATAAGCCTAGGGAGGACGAAAATGACCTAATTGATCATCCATTGCCACAAACACACCTATTGGATGCACAAGATTGGTTAAAAACCCTAATTGGACAAGAATATGCCTAGGGAGGACGAAAATGACCTAATTGATCATCCAATGACACAAACACACCTATTGGATGCCCAAGATTGGTTAAAAACCCTATTTGGACAAGAATAAGCCTAGGGAGGGCGAAAATGACCTAATAGATCATCCAATGATACAAACACACCTATTGGATGCACAAGGTTGGTTAAAAACCCTAATTGGACAAGAATATGTATAGGGAGGACGAAAATGACCTAAATATAAATTCAATGACACAATCAAAGTTATTGGATGCACAAGATAGGTTAAAAACCCTAATTGGACAAGAATAAGCCTAGCGAGGACGAAAATGACCTAATTGATCATCCAATGACACAAACACACCTATTGGATGCACAAGATTGGTTAAAAACCCTAATTGGACAAGAATAAGCCTAGGGAGGACGAAAATGACCTAATTGATCATCCAATGACACAAACACACCTATTGGATGCACAAGATTGGTTAAAAACCCTAATTGGACAAGAATTAGCCTAGGGAGGACGAAAATGACCTAATTGATCATCAAATGACACTAACACACCTATTGGAAGCACAAGAATGGTTAAAAACCCTACTTGGACAAGAATATGCCTAGGGAGGACGAAAATGACCTAATTGATCATCCAATGACACAAATGAACTTATTGGATGCACAAGATTTGTTAAAAACCCTAATTGGACAAGAATAAGTCTAGGGAGGACGAGAATGACCTAATTGATCATCCAATGACACAAACACACCTATTGGATGCACAAGATTGGTTAAAAACCCTAATTGGACAAGAATATGCCTAGGGAGGACGAAAATGACCTAAATATTAATTCAATGACACAATCAAAGTTATTGGATGCACAAGATTGGTTAAAAACTCTAGTTGGACAAGAATAAGCCTAGGGAGTACGAAAATGACCTAATTGAGCATCCAATGACACAAACACACCTATTGGATGCACAAGATTCGTTAAAAACCCTAATTGGACAAGAATAAGCCTAGGGAGGACAAAAATGACCTAATTGATCATCCAATGACACAAACACACCTATTGGATGCACAAGATTGGTTAAAAACCCTAATTGGACAAGAATAAGCCTAGGGAGGACGAAAATGACCTAATTGATCATCCAATGACACAAACACACCTATTGGATGCACAAGATTGGTTAAAAACCCTAATTGGACAAGAATATGCCTAGGGAGGACGAAAAGGACCTAAATATTAATTCAATGACACAAACAAACTTATTGGATGAACAAGATTGGTTAAAAACCCTAATTGGACAAGAATAAGCCTAGCGAGGACGAAAATGACCTAATAGATCATCCAATGACACAAACACACCTATTGGATGCACAAGATTGGTTAAAAACCCTAATTGGACAAGAATAAGCCTAGGGAGGATGAAAATGACCTAATTGATCATCCAAAGACACAAACACACCTATTGGATGCACAAGATTGGTTAAAAACCCTAGTTGGACAAGAATATGCCTAGGGAGGACGAAAATGACCTAATTGATCATCCAATGACACAAATGAACTTATTGGATGCACAAGATTGGTTAAAAACCCTAATTGGACAATAATAAGCCAAGGGAGGACGAAAATGACCTAATTGATCATCCAATGACACAAACACACCTATTGGATGCACAACATTGGTTCAAAACCCTAATTGGACAAGAATAAGTCTAGGGAGGACGAAAATGACCTAATTGATCATCCAATGACACAAACACACCAATTGCATGCACAAGATTGGTTAAAAACCCTAATTGGACAAGAATATGCCTAGGGAGGACGAAAATGACCTAAATGTTAATCCAATGACACAAATGAACTTATTGGATGCACCAGATTGGTTTAAAACCCTAATTGGACAAGAATATGCCTAGGGAGGACGAAAATGACCTAAATATTAATTCAATGACACAAACAAAGTTATTGGATGCACAAGATTGGTTAAAAACCCTAATTGGACAAGAATAAGCCTAGGGAGGACGAAAATGACCTAATTGATCATCCAATGACACAAACACACCTATTGGAAGCACAAGATTGGTTAAAAACCCTAATTGGACAAGAATATGCCTAGGGAGGACGAAAATGACCTAAATGTTAATCCAATGACACAAATGAACTTATTGGATGCACAAGATTGGTTACAAACCCTAATTGGACAAGAATAAGCCTAGGGAGGGCGAAAATGACCTAATTGATCATCCAATGACACAAACACACCTATTGGATGCACAAGATTGGTTAAAAACCCTAATTGGACAAGAATATGCCTAGGGAGGACGAAAATGACCTATATATTAATTCAATGACACAAACAAAGTTATTGGATGCACAAGATTGGTTAAAAACCCAATTTGGACAAGAATAAGCCTTGGGAGGGCAAAAATGACCTAATTGATCATCCAATGACACAAACACACCTATTGGATGTACAAGATTGGTTAAAAACCCTAATTGGACAAGAATATGCCTAGGGAGGACGAAAATGACCTAAATATTAATTCAATGACACAAACAAAGTTATTGGATGCACAAGATTGGTTAAAAACCCTAATTGGACAAGAATAAGCCTAGGGAGGACGAAAATGACCTAATTGATCATCCAATGACACAAACACACCTATTGGATGCACAAGATTGGTTAAAAACCCTAATTGGACAAGAATAAGACTAGGGAGGACGAAAATGATCTAATTGATCATCCAATGACACAAACACACCTATTGGATGCACAAGATTGGTTAAAAACCCTAATTGGACAAGAATATGCCTAGGGAGGACGAAAATGATCTAATTGATCATCCAATGACACAAACACACCTATTGGATGCACAAGATTGGTTAAAAACCCTAATTGGACAAGAATATGCCTAGGGAGCACGAAAATGACCTAAATATTAATTCAATGACATAAACAAACTTGTTGGATGCACAAGATTGGTTAAAAACCCTAATTGGAGAAGAATAAGCCTAGGGAGGACGAAAATGACCTAATTGATCATCCAATGACACAAACACACCTATTGGAAGCACAAGATTGGTGAAAAACCCTAATTGGGCAAGAATATGCCTAGGGAGGACGAAAATGACCTAAATGTTAATCCAATGACACAAATGAACTTATTAGATGCACAAGATTGGTTAAAAACTTTAATTGGACAAGAATAAGCTTAGGGAGGGCGAAAATGACCTAATTGATCATCCAATGACACAAACACACCTATTGGATGCACAAGATTGGTTAAAAACCCTAATTGGACAAGAATATGCCTAGGGAGGACGAAAATGACCTAAATATTAATTCAATGACACAAACAAAGTTATTGGATGCACAAGATTGGTTAAAAACCCTAATTGGACAAGAATAAGCCTAGGGAGGACGAAAATGACCTAATTGATCATCCAATGACACAAACACACCTATTGGAAGCACAAGATTGGTTAAAAACCCTAATTGGACAAGAATATGCATAGGGAGGACGAAAATGACCTAAATGTTAATTCAATGACACAAACAAAGTTATTGAATGCACAAGATTGGTTAAAAACCCTAATTGGACAAGAATAAGACTAGGGAGGATGAAAATGACCTAATTGATCATCCAATGACACAAACACACCTATTGGAAGCACAAGATTGGTGAAAAACCCTAATTGGGCAAGAATATGCCTAGGGACGACAAAATGACGTAAATGTTAATCCAATGACACAAATGAACTTATTTGATGCACAAATTGGTTAAAAACCCTAATTGGACAAGAATAAGCCTAGGGAGGACGAAAATGACCTAATTGATCATCCAATGACACAAACACACCTATTGGATGCACAAGATTGGTTAAAAACCCTAATTGGACAAGAATATGCCTAGGGATGACGAAAATGACCTAAATATTAATTCAATGACACAAACAAAGTTATTGAATGCACAAGATTGGTTAAAAACCCTAATTGGACAAGAATAAGCCTAGGGAGGACGAAAATGACCTAATTGATCATCCAATGACACAAACACACCTATTGGATGCACAAGATTGGTTAAAAACCCTAATTGGACAAGAATTAGCCTAGGGAGGACGAAAATGACCAAATTAATCATCCAATGACACAAACACACCTATTGGAAGCACAAGATTGGTTTAAAACCCTAGTTGGACAAGAATATGCCTAGGGAGGATGAAAATGACCTAATTGATCATCCAATGTCACAAATGAACTTATTGGATGCACAAGATTGGTTAAAAACCCTAATTGGACAAGAATAAGCCCCGGGAGGACGAAAATGACCTAATTGATCATCCAATGACACAAACACACCTATTGGATGCACAAGATTGGTTAAAAACCCTAATTGGACAAGAATATGCCTAGGGAGGACGAAAATGACCTAAATTGATCATCCAATGACACAAACACACCTATTGGATGCACAAGATTGGTTAAAAACCCTAATTGGACAAGAATAAGCCTTGGGAGGATCAAAGTGACCTAATTGATCATCCAATGAGATAAACACACCTATTGGATGCACAAGATTGGTTAAATACCCTAATTGGACAAGAATATGCCAAGGGAGGACGAAAATGACCTAAATGTGAATCCAATGACACAAATGAACTTATTGGATGCACAAGATTGGATAAAAACCTAATTGGACAAGAATAAGCCTAGGGAGAATGAAAATGACCTAAATGTTAATCCAATGACACAACTCAACTTATTGGATGCACAAGATTGGTTAAAAACCCTAATTGGACAAGAATAAGCCTAGGGAGGACGAAAATGACCTAATTGATCATCCAATGACACAAACACACCTATTGGATGCACAAGATTGGTTAAAAACCCTAATTGGACAAGAATATGCCTAGGGAGGATGAAAATGACCTAAATATTAATTCAATGACACTAACAAACTTATTGGATGCACAAGATTGGTTAAAAACCCTAATTGGACAAGAATAAGCCTAGCGAGGACGAAAATGACCTAATTGATCATCCAATGACACAAACACACCTATTGGATGCAGAAGATTGGTTAAAAACCCTAATTGGACAAGAATATGCCTAGGGAGGACGAAAATGACCTAAATATTAATTCAATGACACAAACAAAGTTATTGGATGCACAAGATTGGTTAAAAACCCTAATTGGACAAGAATAAGCCTAGGGAGGACGAAAATGACCTAATTGATCATCCAATGACACAAACACACCTATTGGAAGCACAAGATTGGTTAAAAACCCTAATTGGACAATAATATGCCTAGGGAGGATGAAGATGACCTAAATGTTAATCCAATGACACAAATGAACTTATTGGATGCACAAAATTGGTTAAAAACCCTAATTGGAGAAGAATAAGCCTAGGGAGGACGAAAATGACCTAATTGATCATCCAATGACACAAACACACCTATTGGATGCACAAGATTGGTTAAAAACCCTAGTTGGACAAGAATATGCCTAGGGAGGACGAAAATGACCTAATTGATCATCGTATGACACAAATGAACTTATTGGATGCACAAGATTGGTTAAAAACCCTAGTTGGACAAGAATATGCCTAGGGAGGACGAAAATGACCTAATTGATCATCCAATGACACAAATGAACTTATTGGATAGAATAAGCCTAAGGAGGACGAAAATGACCTAATTGATCATCCAATGACACAAACACACCTATTGGATGCACAAGATTGGTTAAAAACCCTAATTGGACAAGAATAAGCCTAGGGAGGACGAAAATGACCTAATTGATCATCCAATGACACAAATGAACTTATTAGATGCACAAGATTGGTTAAAAAACCCTAATTGGACAAGAATAAGCATAGGGAGGATGAAAATAACCTAATTGATCATCCTACGACACAAACACACCTATTGGATGCACAAGATTGGTTAAAAACCCTAATTGGACAAGAATATGCCTAGGGAGGACGAAAATGACCTAATTGATCATCCAATGACACAAACACACCTATTGGATGCACAAGATTGGTTAAAAACCCTAATTGGACAAGAATAAGCCTAGTGAGGACGAAAATGACCTAATTGATCATCAAATGACACTAACACACCTATTGGAAGCACAAGAATGGTTAATAACCCTACTTGGACAAGAATATGCCTAGGGAGGACGAAAATGACCTAATTGATCATCCAATGACACAAATGAACATATTGGATGCACAAGATTTGTTAAAAACCCTAATTGGACAAGAATAAGTCTAGGGAGGACGAAAATGACCTAATTGATCATCCAATGACACAAACACACCTATTGGATGCACAAGATTGGTTAAAAACCCTAATTGGACAAGAATATGCCTAGGGAGGACGAAAATGACCTAATTGATCATCCAATGACACAAACACACCTATTGGATGCACAAGATTGGTTAAAAACCCTAATTGGACAAGAATAAGCCTAGGGAGGACAAAAATGACCTAATTGATCATCCAATGACACAAACACACCTATTGGATGCACAAGATTGGTTAAAAACCCTAATTGGACAAGAATATGCCTAGGGAGGATGAAAATGACCTAATTGATCATCCAATGATACAAACACACCTATTGGATGCACAAGATTAGTTAAAAACCCTAATTGGACAAGAATAAGCCTAGGGAGGACGAAAATGACCTAATTGATCATCCAATGACACAAACACACCTATTGGATGCACAAGATTTGTTAAAAACCCAAATTGGACAAGAATATGCCTAGGGAGGACGAAAATGACCTAATTGGTCATCCAATGACACAAACACACCTATTGGATGCACAAGATTGGTTAAAAACCCTAATTGGACAAGAATATGCCTAGGGAGGACGAATATGACCTAAATGTTAATCCAATGACACAAATGAACTTATTGGATGCACTAGATTGGTTAAAAACCCTAATTGGACAAGAATAAGCCTAGGAAGGACGAAAATGACCTAATATATCATCCAATGACACAAACACACCTATTGGATGCACAAGATTGGTTAAAAACCCTAATTGGACAAGAATATGGCTAGGGAGGACGAAAATGACCTAAATATTAATTCAATGACACAAACAAAGTTATTGGATGCACAAGATTGGTTAAAAACCCTAATTGGACAAGAATAAGCCTAGGGAGGACGAAAATGACCTAATTGATCATCCAATGACACAAACACACCTATTGGAAGCACAAGATTGGTTAAAAACCCTAATTGGACAACAATATGCCTAGGGAGGACGAAAATGACCTAATTGATCATCCAATAACACAAATGAACTTATTGGATGCATAAGATTGGTTAAAAACCCTAATTGGACAAGAATAAGCATAGAAAGGACGAAAATGACCTAATTGATCATCCAATGACACAAACACACCTATTTGATGCACAAGATTGGTTAAAAACCCTAATTGGACAAGAATATGCCTAGGGAGGACGAAAATGACCTAATTGATCATCCAATGACACAAACACACCTATTGGATGCACAAGATTGGTTAAAAACCCTAATTGGACAAGAATATGCCTAGGGAGGACCAAAATGACCTAAATGTTAATCCAATGACACAACTCAACTTATTGGATGCACAAGATTGGTTAAAAACCCTAATTGGACAAGAATATGCCTAGGGAGGACGAAAATGACCTAATTGATCATCCAATGACACAAACACACCTATTGGATGCACAAGATTGGTTAAAAACCCTAATTGGACAAGAATATGCCTAGGGAGGACGAAAATGACCTAATTGATCATCCAATGACACAAATGAATTTATTGGATGCACAAGATTGGTTAAAAACCCTAATTGGACAAGAATATGCCTAGGGAGGACGAAAAAGACCTAAATGTTAATCCAATGACACAAACGAACTTATTTGATGCACAAGATTGGTTAAAAACCCTAATTGGACAAGAATAACCCTAGGGAGGACGAAAATGACCTAAATGCTAATCCAATGACACAACTCAACTTATTGGATGCACATGATCGGTTAAAAACTCTAATTGGGCAAGAATAAGCCTAGGGAGGACGAAAATGACCTAATTGATCATCCAATGACACAAACACACCTATTGGATGCACAAGATTGGTTAAAAACCCTAATTGGACAAGAATAAGCCTAGGGAGGACGAAAATGACCTAATTGATCATCCACTGACACAAACACACCTATTGGATGCACAAGATTGGTTAAAAACCCTAGTTGGACAAGAATATGCCAAAGGAGGACGAAAATAACCTAATTGATCATCCAATGACACAAATGAACTTATTGGATGCACAAGATTTGTTAAAAACCCTAATTGGACAAGAATAAGCCTAGGGAGGACGAAAATGACCTAATTGATCATCCAATGACACAAACACACCTATTGGATGCACAAGATTGGTTAAAAACCTTAATTGGACAAGAATATGCCTACGGAGGACGAAAATGACTTAAATATTAATTCAATGACACAAACAAAGTTATTGGATGCACAAGATTGGTTAAAAACCCTAATTGGACAAGAATAAGCCTAGGGAGGACGAAAATGACCTAATTGATCATCCAATGACACAAACACACCAATTGGATGCACTGATTGGTTAAAAACCCTAATTGGACAAGAATAAGCCTAGGGAGGAAGAAAATGACCTAATTGATCATCCAATGACACAAATGAACTTATTGGATGCACAAGATTTGTTAAAAACCCTAATTGGACAAGAATAAGCCTAGGGAGGACGAAAATGACCTAATTGATCATCCAATGACACAAACGCACCTATTGGAAGCACAAGATTGGTTAAAAACCCTAGTTGGACAAGAATATACCTAGGGAGGACGAAAATGACCTAATTGATCATCCAATGACACAAATGAACTTATTGGATGCACAAGATTGGTTAAAAACCCTAATTGGACAACAATAAGCATAGAAAGGACGAAAATGACCTAATTGATCATCCAATGACACAAACACACCTATTGGATGCACAAGATTGGATAAAAACCCTAATTGGATAAGAATATACCTAGGGAGGACGAAAATGACCTAAATGATTATCCAATGACACAAACACACCTATTGGATGCACAAGATTGGTTAAAAACCCTAATTGGACAAGAATATGCCTAGGGAGGACGAAAATGACCTAATTGATCATCCAATGACACAAACACACCTATTGGATGCACAAGATTGGTTAAAAACCCTAATTGGACAAGAATATGCCTAGGGAGGACGATAATGACCTAATTGATCATCCAATGACAAAACACACCTATTGGATGCACAAGATTGGTTAAAAACCCTAATTGGACAAGAATATGCCTAGGGAGGACGAAAATGACCTAATTGATCATCCAATGACACAAACACACCTATTGGATGCACAAGATTGGTTAAAAACCCTAATTGGACAAGAATATGCCTAGGGAGGACGAAAATGACCTAATTGATCATCCAATGACACAAACACACCTATTGGATGCACAAGATTGGTTAAAAACCCTAATTGGACAAGAATAAGCCTAGGGAGGACAAAAATGACCTAAATATTAATTCAATGAAACAAACAAACTTATTGGATGCACAAGATTGGTTAAAAACCCTAATTGGACAAGAATATGCCTAGGGAGGACGAAAATGACCTAATTGATCATCCAATGACACAAACACACCTATTGGATGCACAAGATTGGTTAAAAACCCTAATTGGACAAGAATATGCCTAGGGAGGACCAAAAGGACCTAAATATTAATTCAATGACACAAACAAACTTATTGGATGCACAAGATTGGTTAAAAACCCTAATTGGACAAGAATAAGCCTATGGAGGACGAAAATGACCTAATTGATCAACCAATGACACAAACACACCTATTGGATGCACAAGATTGGTTAAAAACCCTAATTGGACAAGAATATGCCTAGGGAGGATCAAAGTGACCTAATTGATCATCCAATGAGATAAACACACCTATTGGATGCACAAGATTGGTTAAAAACCCTAATTGGACAAGAATATGCCAAGGGAGGACGAAAATGACCTAAATGTGAATCCAATGACACAAATGAACTTATTGGATGCACAAGATTGGTTAAAAACCTAATTGGACAAGAATAAGCCTAGGGAGAATGAAAATGACCTAAATGTTAATCCAATGACACAACTCAACTTATTGGATGCACAAGATTGGTTAAAAACCCTAATTGGACAAGAATAAGCCTAGGGAGGACGAAAATGACCTAATTGATCATCCAATGACACAAACACACCTATTGGATGCACAAGATTGGTTAAAAACCCTAATTGGACAAGAATATGCCTAGGGAGAACGAAAATGACCTAAATATTAATTCAATGACACAAACAAAGTTATTGGATGCACAAGATTTTTTATAAACCCTAATTGTACAAGAATAAGCCTAGGGAGGATGAAAATGACCTTATTGATCATCCAATGACACAATCACACCTATTGGACGGACAAGATTGGTTAAAAACCCTAATTGGACAAGAATATGCCTAGGGAGGATGAAAATGACCTAAATATTAATTCAATCACACAAACAAAGTTATTGGATGCACAAGATTGGTTAAAAACCCTAATTGGACAAGAATAAGCCTATGGAGGACGAAAATGACCTAATTGATCATCCAATGACACAAACACACCTACTGGATGCACAAGATTGGTTAAAAACCCTAATTGGACAAGAATTAGCTTAGGGAGGACGAAAACGACCTAATTGATCAATCAATGACACAAACACACCTATCGGATGCACAAGATTGGTTTAAAACCCTAGTTGGACAAGAATATGCCTAGGGAGGACGGATATGACCTAATTGATCATCCAAGGACACAAATGAACTTATTGGATGCACAAGATTGGTTAAAAACCCTAATTGGACAAGAATTAGCCTAGGGAGGACGAAAATGACCTAATTAATCATCCAATGACACAAACACACCTATTGGAAGCACAAGATTGGTTTAAAACCCTAGTTGGACAAGAATATGCCTAGGGAGGACGAAAATGACCTAATTGATCATCCAATGTCACAAATGAACTTATTGGATGCACAAGATTGGTTAAAAACCCTAATTGGACAAGAATAAGCCCCGGGAGGACGAAAATGACCTAATTGATCATCCAATGACACAAACACACCTATTGGATGCACAAGATTGGTTAAAAACCCTAATTGGACAAGAATATGCCTAGGGAGGACGAAAATGACCTAAATTGATCATCCAATGACACAAACACACCTATTGGATGCACAAGATTGGTTAAAAACCCTAATTGGACAAGAATAAGCCTAGGGAGGATGAAAATGACCTAATTGATCATCCAATGACACAAACACACCTATTGGATGCACAAGATTGGTTAAAAACCCTAATTGGACAAGAATATGCCTAGGGAGGAAGAAAATGACCTAAATATTAATTCAATCACACAAACAAAGTTATTGGATGCACAAGATTGGGTAAAAACCCTAATTGGACAAGAATAAGCCTAGGGAGGACGAAAATGACCTAATTGATCATCCAATGACACAAACACACCTATTGGATGCACAAGATTGGTTAAAAACCCTAGTTGGACAAGAACATGCCTAGGGAGGACGAAAATGACCTAATTGATCATCCAATGATACTAATGAAGTTATTGGATGCACAAGATTGGTTAAAAACCCTAATTGGACAAGAATAAGCGTAGGGAGGACGAAAATGACCTAATTGATCATCCAATGACACAAACACACCTATTGGATACACAAAATTGGTTAAAAACCCTAGTTGGACAAGAACATGACTAGGGTGGATGAAAATGACCTAATTGATCATCCAATGACACAAACACACCTATTGGATGCACAAGATTGGTTAAAAACCCTAATTGGACAAGAATAAGCCTAGGGAGGACGAAAATGACCTAATTGATCATCCAATGACACAAACACACCTATTGGATGCACAAGATTGGTTAAAAACCCTAACTGGACATGAATATGCCTAGGGAGGACGAAAATTACCTAATTGATCATCCAATGACACAAACACACCTATTGGATGCACAAGATTGGTTAAAAACCCTAATTGGACAAGAATATGCCTAGGGAGGACGAAAATGACCTAAATGTTAATCCAATGACACAAATGAACTTATTGGATGCACAAGATTGCTTAGAAACCCTAATTGGACATGAATAAGCCTAGGGAGGACGAAAATGACCTAATTGATCATCCAATGACACAAACACACCTATTGGATGCAAAAGATTGGTTAAAAACACTAATTGGACAAGAATATGCCTAGTTGGGACGAAAATGACCTAAATATTAATTCAATGACACAAACAAAGTTATTGGATGCACAAGATTGGTGAATAACCCTAATTGGACAAGAATAAGCCTAGGGAGAACGAAAATGACCTAAATGTTAATCCAATGACACAACTCAACTTATTGGATGCACAAGATTGGTAAAAAAACCCTAATTGGGCAAGAATAAGCCTAGGGAGGACGAAAATGACCTAATTGATCATCCAATGATACAAACACACCTATTGGATGCACAAGATTGGTTAAAAACCCTAGTTGGACAAGAAAATGCCTAGGTAGGACGAAAATGACCTAATTGATCATCCAATGACACTAATGAACTTATTGGATGCACAAGATTGGTTAAAAACCCTAATTGGACAAGAATAAGCCTAGGGAGGACGAAAATGACCTAATTGATCATCCAATGACACAAACACACCTATTGGATGCACAAGATTGGTTAAAAACCTTAACTGGACAAGAATATGCCTAGGGAGGACGAAAATGACCTAATTGATCATCCAATGACACAAACACACCTATTGGATGCACAAGATTGGTTTAAAACCCTAATTGGACAAGAATATGCCTAGGGAGGACGAAAATGACCTAATTAATCATCCAATGACACAAACACACCTATTGGATGCACAAGATTGGTTAAAAACCCTAATTGGACAAGAATATGCCTAGGGAGGACGAATATGACCTAAATGTTAATCCAATAACACAAATGAACTTATTGGATGCACAAGATTGGTTAAAAACCCTAATTGGACATGAATAAGCCTAGGGAGAACGAAAATGATCTAAATGTTAATCCAATGACACAACTCAACTTATTGGATGCACAAGATTGGTTAAAAACCCTAATTGGACAAGAATAAGCCTAGGGAGGACGAAAATGACCTAATTGATCATCCAATGACACAAACACACCTATTGGATGCACAAGATTGGTTAAAAACCCTAATTGGACAAGAATAAGCCTAGGGAGGACGAAAATGACCTAATTGATCATCCAATGACACAAACACACCTATTGGATGCACAAGATTGGTTAAAAACCCTAATTGGACAAGAATATGTCTAGGGAGGACGAAAATGACCTAAATATTAATTCAATGACACAAACAAACTTATTGGATGCACAAGATTGGTTAAAAACCCTAATTGGACAAGAATAAGCCTAGGGAGGACGAAAATGACCTAATTGATCATCCAATGACACAAACACACCTATTGGATGCACAAGATTGGTTAAAAACCCTAGTTGGACAAGAACATGCCTAGGGAGGACGAAAATGACCTAGTTGATCATCCAATGACACTAATGAACTTATTGGATCCACAAGATTGGTTAAAAACCCTAATTGGACAAGAGTAAGCATAGGGAGGACGAAAATGACCTAATTGATCATCCAATGACACAAACACACCTATTGGATGCACAAGATTGGTTAAAAACCCTAACTGGACAAGAATATGCCTAGGGAGGACGAAAATGACCTAAATATTAATTCAATGACACAAACAAAGTTATTGGATGCACAAGATTGGTTAAAAACCCTAATTTGACAAGAATAAGTCTAGGGAGGACGAAAATGACCTAATTGATCATCCAATGACACAAACACACCTATTGGATGCACAAGATTGGTTAAAAACCCTAATTGGACAAGAATAAGCCTAGGGAGGACGAAAATGACCTAATTGATCATCCAATGACACAAACACACCTATTGGATGCACAAGATTGGTTAAAAACCCTAATTGGACAAGAATATACCTAGGGAGAACGAAAATGACCTAATTGATCATCCAATGACACAAACACACCTATTCGATGCACAAGATTGGATAAAAACCCTAATTGGACAAGAATAAGCCTAGGGAGGACGAAAATGACCTAATTGATCATCCAATGACAAAAATGAACTTATTGGATGATCAAGATTTGTTAAAAACCCTAATTGGACAAGAATA
This sequence comes from Cicer pinnatifidum, assembly GCA_037974775.1. Lineage (NCBI taxonomy): Eukaryota > Viridiplantae > Streptophyta > Magnoliopsida > Fabales > Fabaceae > Cicer > Cicer pinnatifidum. The sequence goes on along the minus strand of JBBPBR010001436.1, from coordinate 7,176 downwards.
AGCCTAGGGAGGACGAAAATGACCTAATTGATCATCCAATGACACAAACACACCTATTGGAAGCACAAGATTGGTTAAAAACCCTAGTTGGACAAGAATATGCCTAGGGAGGACGAAAATGACCTAATTGATCATCCAATGACACAAATGAACTTATTGGATGCACAAGATTGGTTAAAAACCCTAATTGGACAAGAATAAGCATAGAAAGGACGAAAATGACCTAATTGATCATCCATTGACACAAACACACCTATTGGATGCACAAGATTGGTTAAAAACCCTAATTGGATAAGAATATGCCTAGGGAGGACGAACATGACCTAAATATTAATTCAATGACACAAACAAAGTTATTGGATGCACAAGATTGGTTAAAAACCCTAATTGGACAAGAATAAGCCTAGGGAGGACGAAAATGACCTAATTGATCATCCAATGACACAAACACACCTATTGGATGCACAAGATTGGTTAAAAACCCTAATTGGACAAGAATATGCCTGGGGAGGACGAAAATGACCTAATTGATCGTCCAATGACACAAATGAACTTATTGGATGCACAAGATTAGTTAAAAACCTTAATTGGACAAGAATAAGCCTAGGGACGACGAAAATAACCTAATTGATCATCCAATGACACAAAAACACCTATTGGATGCACAAGATTGGTTAAAAACACTAATTGGACAAGAATATGCCTAGGCAGGACGAAAATGACCTAAATGTTAATCCAATTACACAACTCAACTTATTGGATGCACAAGATTGGTTAAAAACCCTAATTGGACAAGAATAAGACTAGGGATGACGAAAATGACCTAAATGTTAATCCAATGACACAACTCAACTTATTGGATGCACAAGATTGGTTAAAAACCCTAATTGGACAAGAATAAGCCTAGGGAGGACGAAAATGACCTAATTGATCATCCAATGACACAAACACACCTATTGGATGCACAAGATTGGTTAAAAACCCTAATTGGACAAGAATATGCCTAGGGACGACGAAAATGACCTAAATATTAATTCAATGACACAAACAAACTTATCGGATGCACAAGATTGGTTAAAAACCCTAATTGGACAAGAATAAGCCTAGGGAGGACGAAAATGACCTAATTGATCATCCAATGACACAAACACACCTATTGGATGCACAAGATTGGTTAAAAACCCTAATTGGACAAGAATATGCCTAGGGAGGACGAAAATGACCTAATTAATGATCCAATGACACAAACACACATATTGGATGCACAAGATTCGTTAAAAACCCTAATTGGACAAGAATATGCCTAGGGAGGACGAAAATGACCTAATTGATCATCCAATGACACAAACACACCTATTGGATGCACAAGATTGGTTAAAAACCCTAATTAAACATGAATAAGCCTAGGGAGGACGAAAATGACCTAAATGTTAATCCAATGACACCACTCAACTTATTGGATGCACAAGATTGGTTAAAAACCCTAATTGGACAAGAATAAGCCTAGGGAGGACGAAAATGACCTAATTGATCATCCAATGACACAAACACACCTATTGGATGCACAAGATTGGTTAAAAACCCTATTTGGACAAGAATATGCTTAGGGAGGACGAAAATGACCTAATTGATCATCCAATGACACAAACACACCTATTGGATGCACAAGATTGGTTAAAAACCCTAATTGGACAAGAATATGCCTAGGGAGGACGAAAATGACATAAATGTTAATCCAATGACACAAATGAACTTATGGGATGCACAAGATTGGTTAAAAATCCTAATTGGACTAGAATAAGCCTAGGGAGGACGAAAATGACCTAAATGCTAATCCAATGACACAACTCAACTTATTGGATGCACAAGATTGGTTAAAAACCCTAATTGGACAAGAATAAGCCTAGGGAGGACGAAAATGACCTAATTGATCATCCAATGACACAAACACACCTATTGGATGCACAAGATTGGTTAAAAACCCTAATTGGACAAGAATAAGCCTAGGGAGGACGAAAATGACCTAATTGATCATCCAATGACACAAACACACCTATTGGATGCACAAGATTGGTTAAAAACCCTAATTGAACAAGAATAAGCATAGAAAGGACGAAAATGACCTAATTGATCATTCAATGACACAAACACACCTATTGGATGCACAAGATTGGTTAAAATCTCTAATTGGACAAGAATATGCATAGGGAGAACGAAAATGACCTAAATGTTAATCCAATAACACAAATGAACTTATTGGATGCACAAGATTGGTTAAAAACCCTAATTGGACAAGAATAAGCCTAGGGAGGACGAAAATGACCTAAATGCTAATCCAATGACACAACTCAACTTATTGGATGCACAAGATTGGTTAAAAACCCTAATTGGACAAGAATATGCCTAGGGAGGACGAAAATGACCTAAATGTGAATCCAATGAAACAAATGAACTTATTGGATGCACAAGATTGGTTAAAAACCTAATTGGACAAGAATAAGCCTAGGGAGAATGAAAATGACCTAAATGTTAAGCCAATGACACAACTCAACTTATTGGATGCACAAGATTGGTTAAAAACCCTAATTGGACAAGAATAAGCCTAGGGAGGACGAAAATGACCTAATTGATCATCCAATGACACAAACACACCTATTGGATGCACAAGATTGGTTAAAAACCCTAATTGGACAAGAATATGCCTAGGGAGGACGAAAATGACCTAATTGATCATCCAATGACACAAGCACACCTATTGGATGCACAAGATCGGTTAAAAACCCTAATTGGACAAGAATAAGGCTAGGGAGGACGAAAATGACCTAATTGATCATCCAATGACACAAACACACCTATTGGATGCACAAGATTGGTCTAAAACTCTAATTGGAAAAGAATATGCCTAGGGAGGACGAAAATGACCTAAATGTTAATCCAATGATACAAATGAACTTATTGAATGCACAAGATTGGTTAAAAACCCTAATTGGACAAGAATAAGCCTAGGGAGGACGAAAATGACCTAACTGTTAATCCAATGACACAACTCAACTTATTGGATGCACAAGATTGGTTAAAAACCCTAATTGGACAAGAATAAGCCTATGGAGGACGAAAATGACCTAATTGATCATCCAATGACACAAACACACCTATTGGATGCACAAGATTGGTTAAAAACCCTAATTGGACAAGAATAAGCCTAGGAAGGACGAAAATGACCTAAATGTTAATCCAATGACACAACTCAACTTATTGGATGCACAAGATTGGTTAAAAACCCTAATTGGACAAGAATAAGCCTATGGAGGACGAAAATGACCTAATTGATCATCCAATGACACAAACATACCTATTGGATGCACAAGATTGGTTAAAAACCTTAATTGGACAAGAATCAGCCTAGGGAGGACGAAAATGACCTAAATGTTAATCCAATGACACAACTCAACTTATTGGATGCACAAGATTGGTTAAAAACCCTAATTGGACAAGAATAAGCCTAGGGAGGACGAAAATGACCTAATTGATCATCCAATGACACAAACACACCTATTGGATGCACAAGATTGGTTAAAAACCCTAATTGGACAAGAATATGCCTAGGGAGGACGAAAATGACCTAAATATTAATTCAATGACACAAACAAACTTATCGGATGCACAAGATTGGTTAAAAACCCTAATTGGACAAGAATAGGCCTATAGAGGGCGAAAATGACCTAATTGATCATCCAAAGACACAAACACACCTATTGGATGCACAAGATTGGTTAAAAACCCTAATTGGACAAGAATAAGCCTTGGGAGGACGAAAATGACCTAATTGATCATCCAATGACACAAACACACCTATTGGATGCACAAGATTGGTTAAAAACCCTAATTGGACAAGAATAAGCCTAGGGAGGACCAAAATGACCTAATTGATCATCCAAAGACACAAACACATCTATTGGATGCACAAGATTGGTTAAAAACCCTAGTTGGACAAGAATATACCTAGGGAGGATGAAAATGACCTAATTGATCATCCAATGACACAAATGAACTTATTGGATGCACAAGATTGGTTAAAAACCCTAATTGGACAAGAATAAGCCTAAGGAGGACGAAAATGACATAATTGATCATCCAAAGACACAAACACATCTATTGGATGCACAAGATTGGTTAAAAACCCTAGTTGGATAAGAATATGCATAGGGAGGACGAAAATGACCTAATTGATGATCCAATGACACAAATGAACTTATTGGATGCACAAGATTGGTTAAAAACCCTAATTGGACAAGAATAAGCCTAGGGAGGACGAAAATGACCTAATTGATCATCCAATGACACAAACACACCTATTGGATGCACAAGATTGGTTAAAAACCCTAATTGGACAAGAATATGCCTAGGGAGGACAAAAATGACCTAAATGTTAATCCAATGACACAAATGAACTTATTGATGCACAAGATTTGTTAAAAACCCTAATTGGACAAGAATAAGCCTAGGAAGGACGAAAATAACCTAATTGATCATCCAATGACACAAACACACCTATTGGATGCACAAGATTGGTTAAAAACCCTAATTGGACAAGAATAAGCCTAGGGAGGACGAAAATGACCTAATTGATCATCCAATGACACTAATGAACTTATTAGAAGCACAAGATTGGTTAAAAACCCTAATTGGACAAGAATATGCCTAGGGAGGACGAAAATGACCTAATTGATCATCTAATGACACAAACACACCTATTGGATGCACAAGATTGGTTAAAAACCATAATTGGACAAGAATAAGCCTAGGGAGGACGAAAATGACCTAATTGATCATCCAATGACACAAACACACCTATTGGATGCACAAGATTGGTTAAAAACCCTAATTGGACAAGAATATGCCTAGGGAGGACGAAAATGACCTAAATATTAATTCAATGACACAAACAAACTTATTGGATGCAAAAGATTGGTTAAAAACCTTAATTGGACAAGAATACGCCTATGGAGGACGAAAATGACCTAATTGATCATCCAATGACACAAACACACCTATTGGATGCACAACATTGGTTAAAAACCCTAATTGGACAAGAACAAGCCTAGGGAGAACGAAAATGACCTAAATGTTAATCCAATGACACAACTCAACTTATTGGATGCACAAGATTGGTTAAAAACCCTAATTGGACAAGAATAAGCCTAGGGAGGACGAAAATGACCTAATTGATCATCCAATGACACAAACACACCTATTGGATGCACAAGATTGGTTAAAAACCCTAGTTGGACAAGAACATGCCTAGGGAGGACGAAAATGACCTAATCGATCATCCAATGACACTAATGAACTTATTGGATGCACAAGATTGGTTAAAAACCCTAATTGGACAAGAATAAGCCTAGGGAGGACGAAAATGACCTAATTGATCATCCAATGACACAAACACACCTATTGGATGCACAAGATGGGTTAAAAACCCTAATTGGACAAGAATATGCCTAGGGAGGACGAATTTGACCTAAATATTAATTCAATGACACAAACAAAGTTATTGGATGCACAAGATTGGTTAAAAACCCTAATTGGACAAGAATAAGCCTAGGGAGGACGAAAATGACCTAATTGATCATCCAATGACACAAACACACCTATTGGATGCACAAGATTGGTTAAAAACCCTAATTGGACAAGAATTAGCCTAGGGAGGACGTAAATGACCTAATTGATCATCCAATGACACAAACACACCTATTGGATGCACAAGATTGGTTAAAAACCATAATTGGACAAGAATAAGCTAGGGAGGACGAAAATGACCTAATTGATCATCCAATGACACAAACACACCTATTGGATGCACAAGATTGGTTAAAAACCCTAATTGGACAAGAATATGCCTAGGGAGGACGAAAATGACCTAAATATTAATTCAATGACACAAACAAACTTATTGGATGCACAAGATTGGTTAAAAACCCTAATTGGACAAGAATAAGCCTAGGGAGGACGAAAATGACCTAACTGATCATCCAAAGACACAAACACACCTATTGGATGCACAAGATTGGTTAAAAACCCTAATTGGACAAGAATAAGCCTAGGGAGGACGAAAATGACCTAATTGATCATCCAATGACACAAACACACCTATTGGATGCACAAGATTGGTTAAAAACCCTAATTGGACAAGAATAAGCATAGGGAGGACGAAAATGACCTAATTGATCATCCAATGACACAAACATACCTATTGGATGAACAAGATTGGTTAAAAACCCTAATTGGACAAGAATCAGCCTAGGGAGGACGAAAAGGACCTAAATGTTAATCCAATGACACAACTCAACTTATTGGATGCACAAGATTGGTTAAAAACCCTAATTGGACAAGAATAAGCCTAGGGAGGACGAAAATGACCTAATTGATCATCCAATGACACAAACACACCTATTGGATGCACAAGATTGGTTAAAAACCCTAATTGGACAAGAATATGCCTAGGGAGGACGGATATGACCTAAATGTAATCCAATGACACAAATGAACTTATTGGATGCACAAGATTGGTTAAAAACCCTAATTGGACAAGAATAAGCCTAGGGAGAACGAAAATGACCTAAATGTTAATCCAATGACACAAATGAACTTATTGGATGCACAAGATTGGTTAAAAACCCTAATTGGACAAGAATAAGCCTAGGGAGAACAAAAATGACCTAAATGTTAATCCAATGACACAACTCAACTTATTGGATGCACAAGATTGGTTAAAAACCCTAATTGGACAAGAATAAGCCTAGGGAGGTCGAAAATGACCTAATTGTTCATCCAATGACACAAACACACCTATTGGATGCACAAGATTGGTTAAAAACCCTAGTTGGACAAGAACATGCCTAGGGAGGACGAAAATGACCTAATTGATCATCCAATGACACTAATGAACTTATTGGATGCACAAGTTGGTTAAAAACCCTAATTGGACAAGAATAAGCCTAGGGAGGATGAAAATGACCTAATCGATCATCCAATGACACAAACACACCTATTGGATGCACAAGATAGGTTAAAAACCCTAATTGGACAAGAATATGCATAGGGAGGACGAAAATGACCTAATTGATCATCCAATGACACAAACACACCTATTGGATGCACAAGATTGGTTAAAAA
>JBBPBR010001435.1:0-16687 GCA_037974775.1 Cicer pinnatifidum | reverse complement strand
GGGAGGACGAAAATGACCTAATTGATCATCCAATGACACAAACACACCTATTGGATGCACAAGATTGGTTAAAAACCCTAATTGGACAAGAATAAGCCCAGGGAGGACGAAAATGATCTAATTGATCATCCAATGACACAAACACACGTATTGGATGCACAAGATTGATTAAAAACCTTAATTGGACAAGAATATGCCTAGGGAGGACGAAAATGACCTAAATATTAATTCAATGACACAAACAAACTTATTGGATGCACAAGATTGGCTAAAAACCCTAATTGGACAAGAATAAGCATAGGGAGGACCAAAATGACCTAATTGATCATCCAATGACACAAACACACCTATTAGAAGCACAAGATTGGTTAAAAACCCTAATTGGACAAGCATATGCCTAGGGAGGACGAAAATGACCTAAATGTTAATCCAATGACACAACTTAACTTATTGAATACACAAGATTGGTTAAAAACCCTAATTGGACAAGAATAAGCCTAGGGAGGACGAAAATGACCTAATTGATCATCCAATGACACAAACACACCTATTGGATGCACAAGATTGGTTAAAAACCCTAATTGGACAAGAATATGCCAGAATATGCCTAGGGAGGACGTACATGACCTAATTGATCATTCAATGACACAAACAAACTTATTGGATGCACAAGATTGGTTAAAAACCCTAATTGGACAAGAATAAGCCTAGGGAGGACGAAAATGACCTAAATGTTAATCCAATGACACAACTCAACTTATTGGATGCACAAGATTGGTTAAAAACCCTAATTGGACACTAATAAGCCTAGGGAGGACGAAAATGACCTAAATGATAATCCAATGACACAACTCAACTTGTTGGATGCACAAGATTGGTTAAAAACCCTAATTGGACACTAATAAGCCTAGGGAGGACGAAAATGACCTAAATGATAATCCAATGACACAAACACACCTATTGGATGCACAAGATTGGTTAAAAACCCTAATTGGACAAGAATATGCCAGAATATGCCTATGGAGGACGTACATGACCTAATTGATCATTCAATGACACAAACAAAGTTATTGGATGCACAAGATTGGTTAAAAACCCTAATTGGACAAGAATAAGCCTAGGGAGGACGAAAATGACCTAAATGTTAATCCAATGACACAACTCAACTTATTGGATGCACAAGATTGGTTAAAAACCCTAATTGGACAAGAATAAGCCTAGGGAGGACGAAAATGACCTAAATGTTAATCCAATGACACAACTCAACTTATTGGATGCACAAGATTGGTTAAAAACCTAAATTGGACAAGAATAAGCCTATGGAGGACGAAAATGACCTAATTGATCATCCAATGACACAAACACACCTATTGGATGCACAAGATTGGTTAAAAAACCCTAATTGGACAAGAATAAGCCTAGGGAGGACGAAAATGACCTAACTGTTAATCCAATGAAACAACTCAACTTATTGGATGCACAAGATTGGTTAAAAACCCTAATTGGACAAGAATAAGCCTAGGGAGGACGAAAATGGCCTAATTGATCATCCAATGACACAAACACACCTATTGGAAGCACAAGATTGGTTAAAAACCCTAATTGGACAAGAATAAGCCTAGGGAGGACGAAAATGACCTAAATGTTAATCCAATGACACAACTCAACTTATTGGATGCACAAGATTGGTTAAAAACCCTAATTGGACAAGAATAAGCCTATGGAGGACGAAAATGACCTAATTGATCATCCAATGACACAAACACACATATTGGATGCACAAGATTGGTTAAAAACCCTAATAGGACAAGAATAAGCCTAGGGAGGACGAAAATAACCTAATTGATCATCCAATGACACAAACACACCTATTGGATGCACAAGATTGGTTAAATACCCTAATTGGACAACAATATGCCTAGGGAGGACAAAAATGACCTAAATGTTAATCCAATGACACAAATGAACTTATTGGAAGCACAAGATTGGTTAAAAACCCTAATTGGACAAGAATAAGCCTAGGGAGGACGAAAATGACCTAAATGTTAATCCAATGACACAACTCAACTTATTGGATGCACAAGATTGGTTAAAAACCCTAATTGGACAAGAATAAGCCTATGGAGGACGAAAATGACCTAATTGATCATCCAATGACACAAACACACCTATTGGATTCACAAGATTGGTTAAAAACCCTAATAGGACAAGAATAAGCCTAGGGAGGACGAAAATGACCTAATTGATCATCCAATGACACAAACACACCTATTGGATGCACAAGATTGGTTAAAAACCCTAATTGGACAAGAATATGCCTAGGGAGGACGAAAATGACCTAAATATTAATTCAATGAAACAAACAAACTTATTGGATGCACAAGATTGGTTAAAAACCCTAATTGGACAAGAAAAAGCCTAGGGAGGACGAAAATGACCTAATTGATCATCAAATGACACAAACACACCTATTGGATGAACAAGATTTGTTAAAAACCCTAATTGGACAAAAATATGCCTAGCGAGGACGAAAATGACCTAAATATTAATTCAATGACACAAACAAAGTTATTGGATGCACAAGATTGGTTAAAAACCCTAATTGGACAAGAATAAGCCTAGGGAGGACGAAAATGACCTAATTGATCATCCAATGACACAAACACACCTATTGGATGCACAAGATTGGTTAAAAACCCTAATTGGACAAGAATAAGCCTAGGGAGGACGAAAATGACCTAATTGATCATCCAATGACACAAACACACCTATTGGATACACAAGATTGGTTAAAAACCCTAATTGGACAAGAATAATTCTAGGGGGGACGAAAATGACCTAAATGTTAATCCAATGAAACAACTCAACTTATTGGATGCACAAGATTGGTTAAAAACCCTAATTGGACAAGAATAAGCCTAGGGAGGACGAAAACGACCTAATTGATCATCCAATGACACAAACACACCTATTGGATGCACAAGATTGGTTAAAAACCCTAATTGGACAAGAATATGCCTAGGGAGAACGGATATGACCTAAATGTTAATCCAATGACACAAATGAACTTATTGGATGCACAAGATTGGTTAAAAACCCTAATTGGACAAGAATAAGCCTAGGGAGGACGAAAATGACCTAATTGATCATCCAATGACACAAACACACCTATTGGATGCACAAGATTGGTTAAAAACCCTAATTGGACAAGAATAAGCCTAGGGAGGACGAAAATGACCTAATTGATCATCCAATGACACAAACACATCTATTGGATGCATAAGATTGGTTAAAAACCCTAATTGGACAAGAATATGCCTAGGGAGGACGAAAATGACCTAATTGATCATCCAATGACACAAATACACCTATTGGATGCACAAGATTGGTTAAAAACCCTAATTGGACAAGAATAAGCGTAGGGAGGACGAAAATGACCTAAATGTTAATCCAATGACACAACTCAACTTATTGGATGCACAAGATTGGTTAAAAACCCTAATTGGACAAGAATAAGCCTAGGGAGGACGAAAATGACCTAATTGATCATCCAATGACACAAACACACCTATTGGATGCACAAGATTCGTTAAAAACCCTAATTGGACAAGAATATGCCTACGGAGGACGAAAATGACCTAATTGATCATCCAATGACACAAACACACCTATTGGATGCACAAGATTGGTTAAAAACCCTAATTGGACAAGAATAAGCCTAGGGAGGACGAAAATTACCTAATTGATCATCCAATCACACAAACACACCTATTGGATGCACAAGATTGGTTAAAAACCATAATTGGACAAGAATATGCCTAGGGAGGACGAAAATGACTTAAATGTTAATCAAATGACAAAAATGAACTTTTTGGATGCACAAGATTGGTTAAAAACCCTTATTGGACAAGAATAAGCCTAGGGAGGAGGAAAATGACCTAATTGATCATCCAATGACACAAACACACCTATTGGATGCACAAGATTGGTTAAAAACCCTAATTGGACAAGCATATGCCTAGGGAGGACGAAAATGACCTAAATGTTAATCCAATGACACAACTCAACTTATTGGATGCACAAGATTGGTTAAAAACCCTAATTGGACAAGAATAAGCCTAGGGAGGACGAAAATGACCTAATTGATCATCCAATGACACAAACACACCTATTGGATGCACAACATTGGTTAAAAACCCTAATTGGACAAGAATATGCCTAGGGAGGACGAAAATGACCTAAATATTAATTCAATGAAACAAACAAACTTATTGGATGCTCAAGATTGGTTAAAAATCCTAATTGGACAAGAATAAGCCTAGGGAGGACGAAAATGACCTAATTGATCATCCGATGACACAAACACACCTATTGGATGCACAAGATTGGTTAAAAACCCTTATTGGACAAGACTAAGCCTAGGGAGGACGAAAATGACCTAAATGTTAATCCAATGACACAACTCAACTTATTGGATGCACAAGATTGGTTAAAAACCCTAATTGGACAAGAATAAGCCTAGGGAGGACGAAAATGACCTAAATGTTAATCCAATGACACAACTCAACTTATTGGATGCACAAGATTGGTTAAAAACCCTAATTGGACAAGAATAAGCCTAGGGAGGACGAAAATGACCTAAATGTTAATCCAATGACACAACTCAACTTATAGGATGCACAAGATTGGTTAAAAACCCTAATTGGACAAGAATAAGCCTAGGGAGGACGAAAATTACCTAATTGATCATTCAATGACACAAACAAACTTATTGGATGCACATGATTGGTTAAAAACCCTAATTGGACAAGAATAAGCCTAGGGAGGACGAAAATGACCTAAATGTTAATCCAATGACACAACTCAACTTATTGGATGCACAAGATTGGTTAAAAACCCTAATTGGACAAGAATAAGCCTAGGGAGGACGAAAATGACCTAAATGTTAATCCAATGACACAACTCAACTTATTGGATGCACAAGATTGGTTAAAAACCCTAATTGGACAAGAATAAGCCTATGGAGGACGAAAATGATCTAATTGATCATCCAATGACACAAACACACCTATTGGATGCACAAGATTGGTTAAAAACCCTAATTGGACAAGAATAAGGCTAGGGAGGACGAAAATGACCTAATTGATCATCCATTTCCAAAAACACACCTATTGGATGCACAAGATTGGTTAAAAACCCTAATTGGACAAGAATAAGCCTAGGGAGGACGAAAATGACCTAATTGATCATCCAATGACACAAACACACCTATTGGATGCACAAGATTGGTTAAAAACCCTAATTGGACAAGAATAAGCCTAGGGAGGACGAAAATGACCTAATTGATCATCTAATGACACAAACACAGATATTGGATACACAAGATTGGTTAAAAACCCTAATTGGACAACAATATGCCTAGGGAGGACGAATATGAACTAAATGTTAAACCAATAATACAAATGAACTTATTGGATGCACAAGATTGGTTAAAAACCCTAATTGGACAAGAATAAGCCTAGGGAGAACGAAAATGACCTAAATATTAATCCAATGACACAACTCAACTTATTGGATGCACAAGATTGGTTAAAAACCCTAATTGGACAAGAATAAGCCTAGGGAGGACGAAAATGACCTAATTGATCATCCAATGACACAAACACACCTATTGGATGCACAAGATTGTTTAAAAACCCTTATTGGACAAGAATATGCCTAGGGAGGACGAAAATGACCTAAATGTTGATCCAATGACACAAATGAACTTATTGGATGCACAAGATTGGTTAAAAACCCTAATTGGACAAGAATAAGCCTAGGGAGGACGAAAATGACCTAATTGATCATCCAATGACACAAACACACCTATTGGATGTACAAGATTGGTTAAAAACCCTAATTGGACAAGAATATGCCTAGGGAGGACGAAAATGACCTAAATATTAATTCAATGAAACAAACAAACTTATTGGATGCACAAGATTGGTTAAAAACCCTAATTGGACAAGAAAAAGCCTAGGGAGGACGAAAATGACCTAATTGATCATCTAATGACACAAACACACCTATCGGATGCACAAGATTGGTTAAAAACCCTAATTGGACAAGAATATGCCTAGGGAGGACGAAAATGACCTAAATATTAATTCAATGAAACAAACAAACTTATTGGATGCACAAGATTGGTTAAAAACCCTAATTGGACAAGAATAAGCATAGGGGGGACGAAAATGACCTAATTGATCATCCAATGACACAAACACACCTATTGGATGCACAAGATTGGTTAAAAACCCTAATTGGACAAGAATATGCCTAGGGAGGATGAAAATGACCTAAATGTTAATCCAATGACACAAATGAACTTATTAGATGCACAAGATTGGTTAAAAACCCTAATTGCACAAGAATTAGCCTAGGGAGGACGAAAATGACCTAAATGTTAATCCAATGACACAACTCAACTTATTGGATGCACAAGATTGGTTAAAAACCCTAATTGGACAAGAATAAGCCTAGGGAGGACGAAAATGACCTAAATGTTAATCCAATGACACAACTCAACTTATTGGATGCACAAGATTGGTTAAAAACCCTAATTGGACAAGAATAAGCATATGGAGGACGAAAATGACCTAATTGATCATCCAATGACACAAACACACCTATTGGATCCACAAGATTGGTTAAAAATCCTAATTGGACAAGAATAAGCCTAGGGAGGACGAAAATGACCTAAATGTTAATCCAATGACACAACTCAACTTATTGGATGCACAAGATTGGTTAAAAACCCTAATTGGACAAGAATATGCCTAGGGAGGACGTAAATGACCTAAATATTAATTCAATGAAACAAACAATCTTATTGGATGCACAAGATTGGTTAAAAACCCTAATTGGACAAGAATAAGCCTAGGGAGGACGAAAATGACCTAATTGATCATCCAATGACACAAACACACCTATTGGATGCACAAGATTTGTTAAAGACCCTAATTGGACAAGAATAAGCCTAGGGAGGACGAAAATGACCTAAATGTTAATCCAATGACACAACTCAACTTATTGGATGCACAAGATTGGTTAAAAACCCTAATTGGACAAGAATAAGCCTAGGGAGGACGAAAATGACCTAATTGATCATCCAATGACACAAACACACCTATTGGATGCACAAGATTGGTTAAAAATTCTAATTGGACAAGAATAAGCCTAGGGAGGACGAAAATGACCTAAATAATATTCCAATGACACAACTCAACTTATTGGATGCACAAGATTGGTTAAAAACCCTAATTGGGTAAGAATATGCCTAGAGAGATCGAAAATGACCTAAATTGATCATCCAATGACACAAACACACCTATTGGATGCACAAGATTGGTTAAAAACCCTAATTGGACAAGAATATGCCTAGGGAGGACGAAAATGACCTAAATGTTAATCCAATAACACAAATGAACTTATCGGATGCACAAGATTGGTTAAAAACCCTAATTGGACAAGAATAAGCCTAGGGAGGACGAAAATGACCTACTTGATCATCCAATGACACAAACACACCTATTGGATGCACAAGATTGGTTAAAAACCCTAATTGGACAAGAATATGTCTAGGGAGGACGAAAATGACCTAAATATTAATTCAATGACACAAACAAAGTTATTGGATGCACAAGATTGGTTAAAAACCCTAATTGGACAAGAATAAGCCTAGGGAGGACGAAAATGACCTAATTGATCATCCATTGACACAAACACACCTATTGGATGCACAAGATTGGTTAAAAACCCTAATTGGACAAGAATATGCCTAGGGAGGACTAAAATGACCTAAATATTAATTCAATGACACAATCAAAGTTATTGGATGCACAAGATTGGTTAAAAACCCTAATTGGACAAGAATAAGCCTAGGGAGGACGAAAATGACCTGATTGATCATCCAATGACACAAACACACCTATTGGATGCAAAAGATTGGTTAAAAACCCTAATTGGACAAGAATAAGCCTAGGGAGGACGAAAATAACCTAATTGATCATCAAATGACACAAACACACCTATTGGATGCACAAGATTGGTTAAAAACGCTAATTGGACAAGAATAAGCCTAGGGAGGACGAAAATGACCTAATTGATCATCCAATGACACAAACACACCTATTGGATGCACAAGATTGGTTAAAAACCCTAATTGGACAAGAATAAGCCTAGGGAGGACGAAAATGACCTAATTGATCATCTGATGACACATACACACCTATTGGATGCAGAAGATTGGTTAAAAACCCTAATTGGACAAGAATAAGCCTAGGAAGGACGAAAATGACCTAATTGATCATCCAATGACACAAACACACCTATTGGATGCACAAGATTGGTTAAAAACCCTAATTGGACAAGAATAAGCCTAGGGAGGATGAAAATAACCTAATTGATCATCAAATGACACAAACACACCTATTGGATGCACAAGATTGGGTAAAAACCCTAATTGGACAAGAATATGCCTAGGGAGGACGAAAATGACCTAAATATTAATTCAATGACACAAACAAAGTTATTGGATGCACAAGATTGGTTAAAAACCCTAATTGGACAAGAATAAGCCTAGGGAGGACGAAAATGACCTAATTGATCATCCAATGACACAAACACACCTATTGGATGCACAAGATTGCTTAAAAACCCTAATTGGACAAGAATATGCCTAGGGAGGACGAAAATGACCTAAATATTAATTCAATGACACAAACAAACTTATCGGATGCACAAGATTGGTTAAAAACCCTAATTGGACAAGAATAAGCCTAGGGAGGACGAAAATGACCTAATTGATCATCCAATGACACAAACACACCTATTGGATGCACAAGATTGGTTAAAAACCCTAATTGGACAAGAATAAGCCTAGGGAGGACGAAAATGACCTAATTGATCATCCAATGACCCAAACACACCTATTGGATGCACAAGATTGGTTAAAAACCGTAATTGGATAAGAATATGCCTAGGGAAAACGAAAATGACCTAATTGATCATCCAATGACACAAATGAACTTATTGGTTGCACAAAATTAGTTAAAAACCCTAATTGGACAAGAATAAGCCTATGGAGGACGAAAATAACCTAATTGATCATCCAATGACACAAACACACCTATTGGATGCACAAGTTTTGTCTAAAACTCTAATTGGACAAGAATATGCCTAGGGAGGACGAAAATGACCTAAATGTTAATCCAATGACACAAATGAACTTATTGGATGCACAAGATTGGTTAAAAACCCTAATTGGACAAGAATAAGCCTAGGGAGGACGAAAATGACCTAAATGTTAATCCAATGACACAACTCAACTTATTGGATGCAAAAGATTGGTTAAAAACCCTAATTGGACAAGAATAAGCCTATGGAGGGCGAAAATGACCTAATTGATCATCCAATGACACAAACACACCTATTGGATGCACAAGATTGGTTAAAAACCCTAATTGGACAAGAATAAGCCTAGGGAGGACGAAAATGACCTAAATGTTAATCCAATGACACAACTCAACTTATTGGATGCACAAGATTGGTTAAAAACCCTAATTGGACAAGAATAAGCCTAGGGAGGACGAAAATGACCTAATTGATCATCCAATGACACAAACACACCTATTGGATGCACAAGATTGGTTAAAAACCCTAATTGGACAAGAATATGCCTAGCGATGACGAAAATGACCTAAATATTAATTCAATGACACAAACAAAGTTATTGGATGCACAAGATTGGTTAAAAACCCTAATTGGACAAGAATAAGCCTAGGGAGGACGTAAATGACCTAATTGATCATCCAATGACACAAACACACCTATTGGATGCACAAGATTGGTTAAAAACCCTAATTGGACAAGAATAAGCCTAGGGAGGACCAAAATGACCTAATTGATCATCCAATGACACAAATAAACTTATTGTATGCACAACTTTGGTTAAAAACCCTAATTGGACAAGAATTAGTCTAGGGAGGACGAAAATGACCTAATTGTTAATCCAATAAAACAAACACACCAATTGGATACACACGATTGGTTCAAAACCCTAATTGGACAAGAATATGCCTAGGGAGGACGAAAATGACCTAAATGTTAATGCAATGACACAAATGAACTTATTGGATGCACAAGATTGGTTAAAAACCCTAATTGGAAAAGAATAAGCCTAGGGAGGACGTAAATGACCTAATTGATCATCCAATGACACAAACACACCTATTGGATGCACATGGTTGGTTAAAAACCCTAATTGGACAAGAATATGCCTAGGGAGGACGAAAATGACCTAATTGATCATCCATTGCCACAAACACACCTATTGGATGCACAAGATTGGTTAAAAACCCTAATTGGACAACAATATGCCTAGGGAGGACGAAAATGACCTAAATATTAATTCAATGACACAAACAAAGTTATCGGATGCACAAGATTGGTTAAAAACTCTTATTAGACAAGAATAAGCCTAGGGAGGACGAAAATGACCTAATTGATCATCCAATGACACAAACACACCTATTGGATGCACAAGATTGGTTAAAAACCCTAATTGGACAAGAATAAGCCTAGGGAGGACGAAAATGACCTAATTGATCATCCAATGACACAAACACACCAATTGGATGCACAAGATTGGTTAAAAACCCTAGTTGGACAAGAACATGCCTAGGGAGGACGAAAATGACCAAAATATTAATTCAATGACACAAACAAAGTTATTGGATGCACAAGATTGGTTAAAAACCCTAATTGGACAAGAATAAGCCTAGGGAGGACGAAAATGACCTAATTGATCATCCAATGACACAAACACACCTATTGGATGCACAAGATTGGTTAAAAACCCTAATTGGACAAGAATAAGCCTAGGGAGGACGAAAATGACCTAATTGATCATCCAATGACACAAACACACCTATTGGATGCACAAGATTGGTTAAAAACCCTAATTGGACAAGAATAAGCCTAGGGAGGACGAAAATGACCTAATTGATCATCCAATGACACAAACACATCTATTGGAAGCACAAGATTGGTTAGAAACCCTAGTTGGACAAGAATATGCCTAGGGAGGACGAAAATGACCTAATTGATCATCCAATGACACAAATGAACTTATTGGATGCACAAGATTGCTTAAAAACCCTAATTGGACAAAAATAAGCATAGAAAGGACGAAAATGACCTAATTGATCATCCAATGACACAAACACACCTATTGGATGCACAAGATTGGTTAAAAACCCTAATTGGACAAGAATAAGCCTAGGGAGGACGAAAATGACCTAATTGATCATCCAATGACACAAACACACCTATTGGATGCACAAGATTGGTTAAAAACCCTAATTGGACAAGAATAAGCCTAGGGAGGACGAAAATGACCTAATTGATCATCCAATGACACAAACACACCTATTGGATGCACAAGATTGGTTAAAAACCCTAATTGGACAAGAATAAGCCTAGGGAGGACGAAAATGACCTAATTGATCATCCAATGACACAAACACACCTATTGGATGCACAAGAATGGTTTAAAACCCTAGTTGGACAAGAATATGCATAGGGAGGACAAAAATGACCTAATTGATCATCCAATTACACAAATGAACTTATTGGATGCACAAGATTGGTTAAAAACCCTAATTGGACAAGAATAAGCCTAGGGAGGACGAAAATGACCTAATTGATCTTCCAATGACACAAACACACCTATTGGATGCACAAGATTGGTTAAAAACCCTAATTGGACAAGAATAAGCCTAGGGAGGACGTAAATGACCTAATTGATCATCCAATGACACAAACACACCTATTGGATGCACAAGATTGGTTAAAAACCCTAATTGGACAAGAATAAGCCTAGGGAGGACGAAAATGACCTAATTGATCATCCAATGACACAAACACACCTATTGGATGCACACGATAGGTTAAAAACCCTAATTGGACAAGAATAAGCCTAGGGAGGACAAAAATGACCTAAATATTAATTCAATGACACAAACAAACTTATTGGATGCACAAGATTGGTTAAAAACCCTAATTGGACAAGAATAAGCGTAGGGAGGACGAAAATGACCTAATTGATCATCCATTGCCACAAACACACCTATTGGATGCACAAGATTGGTTAAATACCCTAATTGGACAAGAATATGCCTAGGGAGGACGAAAATGACCTAATTGATCATCCAATGACATAAACACACCTATTAGATGCACAAGATTGGTTAAAAACCCTAATTGGACAAGTATATGCCTAGGGAGGACGAAAATGACCTAATTGATCATCCAATGACACAAACACACCTATTGGATGCACAAGATTGGTTAAAAACCCTAATTGGACAAGAATAAGCCTAGGGAGGACGAAAATGACCTAATTGATCATCCAATGACACAAACACACCTATTGGATGCACAAGATTGGTTAAAAACCCGAATTGGACAAGAATATGCCTAGGGAGGACGTAAATGACCTAAATATTAATTCAATGACACAAACAAACTTATCGGATGCACAAGATTGGTTAAAAACCCTAATTGGACAAGAATAAGCCTAGGGAGGACGAAAATGACCTAATTGATCATCCAATGACACAAACACACCTATTGGATGCACAAGATTGGTTAAAAACCCTAATTGGACAAGCATACGCCTAGGGAGGACGAAAATGACCTAATTGATCATCCAATGACACAAACACACCTATTGGATGCACAAGATTGGTTAAAAACCCTAATTGGACAAGAATAAGCCTAGGGAGGACGAAAATGACCTAATTGATCATCCAATGACACAAACACACCTATTGGATGCACAAGATTGGTTAAAAACCCTAATTGGACAAGAATAAGCCTAGGGAGGACAACAATGACCTAATTGATCATCCAATGACACAAACACACCTATTGGATGCACAAGAATGGTTAAAAACCCTAATTGGACAAGAATAAGCCTAGGGAGGACGAAAATGACCTAATTGATCATCCAATGACACAAACACACCTATTGGATGCACAAGATTGGTTAAAAACCCTAATTGGACAAGAATAAGCCTAGGGAGGACGAAAATGACCTAATTGATCATCCAATGACACAAACACACCTATTGGATGCACAAGATTGGTTAAAAACCCTAATTGGACAAGAATATGCCTAGGGAGGACGAAAATGACCTAAATGTTAATCCAATGACACAACTCAACTTGTTGGATGCACAAGATTGGTTAAAAACCCTAATTGGACAAGAATAAGCCTAGGGAGGACGAAAATAACCTAATTGATCATCCAATGACACAAACACACCTATTGGATGCACAAGATTGGTTAAAAACCCTAATTGGACAAGAATATGCCTAGGGAGGACGAAAAGGACCTAAATATTAATTCAATGACACAAACAAACTTATTGGATGCACAAGATGGGTTAAAAACCCTAATTGGACAAGAATAAGCGTAGGGAGGACGAGAATGACCTAATTGATCATCCAATGACACAAACACACCTATTGGATGCACAAGATTGGTTAAAAATCCTAATTGGACAAGAATAAGCGTAGGGAGGACGAAAATGACCTAATTGATCATCCAATGACACAAACACACCTATTGGATGCACAAGATTGGTTAAAAACCCTAATTGGACAAGAATAAGCCTAGGGAGGACGAAAATGACCTAATTGATCATCCAATGACACAAACACACCTATTGGATGCACAAGATTGGTTAAAAACCCTAATTGGACAAGAATATGCCTAGGGACTACGAAAATGACCTAAATATTAATTCAATGACACAAACAAACTTATTGGATGCACAAGATTGGTTAAAAACCCTAATTGGACAAGAATAATCCTAGGGAGGATGAAAATGACCTAATTGATCATCCAATTACACAAACACACCTATTGGATGCACACGATCGGTTAAAAACCCTAATTGGACAAGAATATGCCTAGGGAGGATGAAATGACCTAATTGATCATCCAATGACACAAACACACCTATTGGATGCACAAGATTGGTTAAAAACCCTAATTGGACAAGAATAAGCCTAGGGAGGACGAAAATGACCTAATTGATCATCCAATGACACAAACACACCTATTGGAAGCACAAGATTGGTTAAAAACCCTAATTGGACAAGAATATGCGTAAGGAGGATGAAAATGACCTAATTGATCATCCAATGACATAAACACACCTATTGGATGCACAAGATTGGTTAAAAACCCTAATTGGACAAGAATAAGCCTAGGGAGGACGAAAATGACCTAATTGATCATCCAATGACACAAACACACATATTGGATGCACAAGATTGGTTAAAAACCCTAGTTGGACAAGAACATGCCTAGGGAGGACGAAAATGACCTAATTGATCATCCAATGACACTAATGAACTTATTGGATGCAAAAGATTGGTTAAAAACACTAATTGGACAAGAATAAGCCTAGGGAGGACGAAAATGACCTAATTGATCATCCAATGACACAAACACACCTATTGGATGCACAAGATTGGTTAAAAACCCTAATTGGACAAGAATAAGCCTAGGGAGGACGAAAATGACCTAATTGATCATCCCATGACACAAACACACCTATTGGATGCACAAGATTGGTTAAAAACCCTAGTTGGACAAGAACATGCCTAGGGAGGACGAAAATGACCTAATTGATCATCCAATGACACTAATGAACTTATTGGATGCACAAGATTGGTTAAAAACTCTAATTGGACAAGAATAAGCCTAGGGAGGACGAAAATGACCTAATTGATCATCCAATGACACACACACACCTATTGGATGCACAAGATTGGTTAAAAACCCTAATTGGACAAGAATATGCCTAGGGAGGACGAAAATGACCTAAATATTAATTCAATGAAACAAACAAACTTATTGGATGCACAAGATTGGTTAAAAACCCTAATTGGACAAGAATAAGCATAGGGAGGAGGAAAATGACCTAATTGATCATCCAATGACACAAACACACCTATTGGATGCACAAGATTGGTTAAAAACCCTAATTGGACAAGAATATGCCTAGGGAGGATGAAAATGACCTAAATGTTAATCCAATGACACAAATGAACTTATTGGATGCACAAGATTGGTTAAAAACTCTAATTGGACAAGATTAAGCCTAGGGAGGACGAAAATGACCTAATTGATCATCCAATGACACACACACACCTATTGGATGCACAAGATTGGTTAAAAACCCTAATTGGACAAGAATATGCCTAGGGAGGACGAAAATGACCTAAATATTAATTCAATGAAACAAACAAACTTATTGGATGCACAAGATTGGTTAAAAACCCTAATTGGACAAGAATAAGCCTAGGGAGGACGAAAATGACCTAATTGATCATCAAATGACACAAACACACCTATTGGATGTACAAGATTGGTTAAAAACCCTAATTGGACAAGAATATGCCTAGGGAGGACGAAAATGACATAAATGTTAATTCAATGACACAACCAAAGTTATTGGATGCACAAGATTGGTTAAAAACCCTAATTGGACTAGAATAAGCCTAGGGAGGACGAAAATGACCTAGTTGATCATCCAATGACACAAACACACCTATTTGATGCACAAGATTGGTTAAAAACCCTAATTGGACAAGAATATGCCTAGGGAGGACGAAAATGACCTAAATATTAATTCAATGAAACAAACAAACTTATTGGATGCACAAGATTGGTTAAAAACCCTAATTGGACAAGAAAAAGCCTAGGGAGGACGAAAATGACCTAATTGATCATCTAATGACACAAACACACCTATCGGATGCACAAGATTGGTTAAAAACCCTAATTGGACAAGAATATGCCTAGGGAGGACGAAAATGACCTAAATATTAATTCAATGAAACAAACAAACTTATTGGATGCACAAGATTGGTTAAAAACCCTAATTGGACAAGAATAAGCCCAGGGAGGACGAAAATGATCTAATTGATCATCCAATGACACAAACACACCTATTGGATGCACAAGATTGATTAAAAACCCTAATTGGACAAGAATATGCCTAGGGAGGACGAAAATGACCTAAATATTAATTCAATGACACAAACAAACTTATTGGATGCACAAGATTGGTTAAAAACCCTAATTGGACAAGAATAAGCATAGGGAGGACCAAAATGACCTAATTGATCATCCAATGACACAAACACACCTATGGGAAGCACAAGATTGGTTAAAAACCCTAATTGGACAAGCATATGCCTAGGGAGGACGAAAATGACCTAAATGTTAATCCAATGACACAACATAACTTATTGAATACACAAGATTGGTTAAAAACCCTAATTGGACAAGAATAAGCCTAGGGAGGATGAAAATGACCTAATTGATCATCCAATGACACAAACACACCTATTGGATGCACAAGATTGGTTAAAAACCCTAATTGGACAAGAATATGCCAGAATATGCCTAGGGAGGACGTAAATGACCTAATTGATCATTCAATGACACAAACAAACTTATTGGATGCACAAGATTGGTTAAAAACCCTAATTGGACAAGAATAACCCTAGGGAGGACGAAAATGACCTAAATGTTAATCCAATGACACAACTCAACTTATTGGAT